>JWHW01053304.1:76533-111305 GCA_000931545.1 Papilio glaucus | reverse complement strand
GTTTGTTAATATTTTTATGTGTTCGTTTGAATTAAATTATTTTAAGGGAAACAATTTATTTAACCTTATCTACCTTGATTTTTATAATTTTTAAATTATTTTGCAAATGCTTTTTTAAATTTACTTAAGATTTTTATTTACTTAAGAGATTTATTTAAGTGTTTCTCTAAACTAAATGAAAAGATAAATTTGATTTTAAATGATAAAAGGAGAGAGGAGAAGAAAATTTTTCTTCCTCAGCTGCTACAGTAAAGTAAAAGTAAATACAATTAAGACAAGCAAACATCCAATAAACTAGACTCAAAAATAACAAGAATGATAGTTTCTTTTACAGAAAATATTGGATTGTTCTGTTGGGTCGACTTTAATCTTGATTTTCTTATCTCAAAAATACTTTAGACTTATACCTATACGGTTCCCTCTAAAAAATTTAAGTATTTTTTTTTTACTTATTCTCGAACATTCTTAACTGTTTCCATCTATTCACGAATAGCCACGGCTTTTGGTATGCAATAAAACAAAGTAAAAACAAAACTATTTTACCTCATTTTTTATTCCTTTGTTTGAGATATGGTATGACGCGTATACCTTGGATTTCATTCTCGTTTAATAGATGGCGCCGTACTTCTATGTAATTTACTTACATCATGGTGTAGGAATGCCATTTTCGTATCACCACCAATCGAGCCCTCGAATCGGAATGCTAAACGCGTCATGAATGTCAGCCGAAGCGGCCTGCGGTCCCTTCTCGGGCACCCTTGAGCCCAGTTACCCCATGGAGCGTTCGCCGAATGATCTAAGAGCTCGGCGGCCTCCCAATCCGGTTATGAAAACAAAGTAATGGCTCGAGCCAAGGCTTCCTCTACCGAGGAGCCCTCGAGTTAAGTTACTTTTAAAGAGTAAGAGGCTAGGCGCCTTCTGCGCCAGTGACAGATGCCAATCACAAAAAATGAACCTTTTAATTTTGTTTTAAAAGATCAGGTTACAGGATTACAGTCTATGTAAAATATTACATTTTTTATTAATTATTCACTTCTCTATGTTGTTTAGTTTCAAGTAACAGTTAATTTGACAGACGTTGTATAAGTCACCATAAAGTGTCTATTAAGATAACTAACATTGGCGCGTATAATGGAGGACAATGTGTGTAAAGTGTAGACCGCGAGGAACACAATTCTCTTGGAACAATGTTTGCCGTCTCTACGTTACGAACGTATATGTAGTCTAAGGGAGTTTGCTCACAGACCGTGTCATATTAAGCTTAACTGAGCAGAGATTCTAATGTTAAAAGTTACCTGATTTCGTACTCAGCGTTGGTATAGTGTGTAACCTGCTTTATATTTAAGAGATCGAATTATAACTTTGGGGTCAAGTTAAATTTAATAAATAAAACTAATTTTATTTATTTTGAATTTAACAGCTTCTCGGTCTGTCTGTTTGATAGTGGGGTACCACTAACATTCGTATTAAGTTAATTTCAATATGTCTTTGAATGAATAGATGGAATTAATATACTAATTTAAGCATGTTTCCCCGCTGCAGGGACACAGGCCTCCTCTCTCCGGGAGGGGGAAGGTGCCGAAATCCACCATGTTGGCCCAGTGAGGTTCGGTACATGTCACATGCCGGTTTCCTCACAATGTTCTTCTTCACCGTTTTTGGCGCAGTGGTGATGAAATAAATTACACAAAGTAAAGCGCCTGCTTAGGTTCGAATCCGCGACCTACAGTACGTAAGTTGGGGCATATATCACTAGGACACCAATGCTGATAGCATTGTTGTTCCAGTGGTTCTTTAGATTTGGTATAATAGGAGAAAAATAACGAATATTCATGGGGATAGAGCTATAAGCGACAAAGAATTAAGTACCAGCATCTTCCTGCGTAACTTAAACAGTGAGTAGAACCAACAGCGAACAACCACAAGCGGAAGTCTTGAAAGGTCAACAGCAGCAAGTCTCCGGAGAATCTCCGGCTAATGAATTAATAAATTTTATTTGATCAAATTTGTGAAAAATTGCTATTTATTGTAAACAGGCGTTATATATAATATTTTTTTTACAGTTTACAATAATAATCATAATGGGATATTTTATAGAAAAATAATAACAAATTATATTACTTTCTATTATTTTTTACTTAACGTTAGACCTACAAATTATGCCAAGCATATATAAATACTATTCTCATATTGCTATTAAATAAGTTCAGGCGTTAATCGTTATTTATTATTCTTTCTTTCTACCAAGAATAACTTAAATAATTAGGTAATGTTAGAGTTATAAGCATAAATAAATTTAAGTTGGTCGGTCAAGAGAAGATACCTTTGTCTTTATTTGTGGCAAACGTGTCCCTTACCTTTTGTTAAGTGATCGCTACCCATAGGCATCCGAAAATGGGTGAGTCGCGTTGCCTACACTTGAACAGAGGATGAGGAAGAAAGGAAATATCATTTTCCAATTCATCCCTTCTCCGTACAATCTTTTTAAAATAAATTACTATCAGTTTGTAGTAGCTACAATGCAAACGAAAATAAAATCGAAAAAAATTTCAACATTGGGATTGAATACTCCAAAACTTCTTGTCTCTTCAATTAAAATATTCTGTTATATAGAATTTCACTGCTGGACGTAGGATCGCCCCCATAGATGATGAAGATGCCATTGCCGTCCTCATGCAATGCCCTCCCGCAACCTTCACTAGGTCATAGGCCTATTTAAATTTTATTTATTATACTCGTTGATTCCCCCATCACCATTTTACAGTTAAGATACACGACTGGTCTCCATCCTTTTGTAGTGGATATTCTACACGTACGTAGCGATTCGAATCTTCGTTCACCCTGCGCATGACAAAGGATTGGGCAAGTTGCCATCGTCAGTGTTTCCGTCCAACTATGAAGTGGGTACCTTCAAGAGAAGAGTGACTAGGCTGTTACTGAACTAGTGCATACCATCTTTAAACCACATCACCACTTAACATCAGGTGGGTGTGGTCAAGCGCCAGTTTATTCATAAAAAATAGCATTCATGAAGCAGGTGTAAAAATGTATGAAGAGGTTTTAAAAGGCGTCTGCAGTTCATCTGGTGTTGGGGATGTTCATGAGCATCAGTGATCACTTCATACGGAACCCACAGCATGTATTCCCCACATCATTAAAAAGACCTGGAAAGTTCTTTGAACTAAGAGAAAATATGATAGACGTATTACAAAATTAACCTTATCGATTGTCAAGAACAGAATCGGGGGATGTGTCCGGGCAGTGGGCGTGTTACCGCTCACGTTGAGACCAGTAGCTGGCAGTAATCAAATTGTTACGGTTAAGTGGTCAAACGAGGTATACTCAAAAAATAAAAGCACCCCCATCGAAACGTTAATGTTCATTAATTTTATATTTTAGGCATAAAATTGTTGTCTATAATATATTTAATTATGTTCTAACATTTAACTGTCTATGGAAGTTGAAAGCACAATTACTAAAGGCAAATCTAGCGTATCTACGAGGGCTGATTGCTTTGGAAACTTAGTAGCGGATAGTTTTGTAGTTCAACTTTGACGAGATAATGTCTTGCTCAAAATGGTGATTTATTAGATCGTAGGTACTAAGCAGTAGTTGTTAACTTTAGTAATTTTGTAGATTGTCTATGCAGCTTCGCCCCGGACGTGGTAGACATTGGTTTAGCATAGACATTGAAAAAAAATTGTTTGTCTTTCGGATCAAGGCTGCAAAAGCCGACAGGATAAACACTGCACCAGATCGATTCACCAGAGAACTTCTGTTTATTGACACTGATGTTAATGACGATAATAATGTTAAATTAGTGAATGTATAATATGCATATATTGCTATAGTGGCTTATGTAATATTCACTATCTTAAGGCTCGTTGAACATATACTGATACGCTTCGCCGCATTCCGAGGCTATCGGATCTCGTATCTTCTCTAAACGGATTGTGTGTAACTCTATCTAATGCCATTTAATAGTCGAATGAACAGTGCAACATGATATTAGGTACAACATTTGGAATTTACCGATTTTCCAGTCCATATTTTTATAATACCAGTTGCTTGTTGCCCACTGTTGTTTATAATGTAATAAAATCTGGGCAACGAGCAACGGGTTGTCTGTGATTGATCACCGACAACCTGTTACTTGTTGCCCAGATAAATTTCGAGTACGTTGTGGGTGTATAAAGGAGTACACTTTTTACTCGAGGTCCTGAAATTGATGAATCTATAATTGCAACTCAAATTAAACACCATTTTGTAAAGGGTATTTCCAAGAGACTAAAATGTTAAACTTCACTCTAAACAATATCTCACGTGCATCTACTTTCAAAAAGCTATTTCACGCTCAAGTACAGAAGCGCCGTTTGGTGCATTTTGTACGTATTCAGATAAGTGTTGTGCGGCGCGTACTAGAACCATAACAGTTTCTTTTATAGCTCCTAGATAAACATGTTTCGTATGTTTAAGATTTCATTTAATTCTTCTTCATCCTGCTTTGCCTAATATCTTCTTACTAGTTCTTTTAATTAAAGATTTCAAAACAATAATGGATTAAAAATTATTATTTTATATTTTTTAACATTCGATATTTTAAGAACTGGCAAATTTTATCTGAGGAGAATAAAGATCTTGCATTTACTGGCACAGAATACATTTATATATATAATGCTTATATACCCTAAAATTCAACCACCTTTACTTCACGTCACAACATGTCTTCGCAAGTTATTCTAATATTCCGAATTTTTACTAAAGTTTTAAGTTGGCTGCACGTAATTGGGTTGCCGATTTCCCTATTTGTTCTTTATAATGGTACTTTGTAGGCTATACAGTTTGAATACTCTGTCCCAGATAATATTTAGCTATAATCTTGATATAGGGCTTAGCAATTGATTACATTATAGACCGTTATTAACGTCTTTGATTAATGTGGTCGGATTATAGACATAAGAAGAGTAGAGTAGTTCGTAAAGGAATTACAGTTAGATTTTTACCTTAATTTAAATTAGATTCTGTTTTATTTTAAAAGTAAAATTTGATGAAAAATTTGTTTAAAAAAGAATCTAAGTATAGTTGTTGTCGGGTTTCTTTGATGATTTCTTAACGAGAAATATTAATCGAATAATTACTTAAAATTTAATCACCTATACCTACAGCTATCCTTTGTCGTAGAGGTCAATTAGAACTACAAAAGTTGAAGAGGTTTTACTACGATAGTCCTTTATTATACTTTCATAAACCTGTGGATCTATTAAACTTGAGGGTGGCTTAAAATTACATAATTACGTACCTACTGATTACTCTGATTTTAAATGTCTTCTAACGGTGATGGAGGCCGCAACAAAAACATCCGTTGCTCGAATGGGCCGGCTCGACCGGTGAAATACCACTACCTCATAGTAGACAGGCGTGAAGTAGGAATATTTTATGCTTCTACGTCTCGTCTGTTGAGGTGCAGGAGGCTCGATCCTCTTCCCCTTTCCATCCTTTCCTAAACAGGATAGAAAGGGAAGGGGAAGAGGTTTGGACGGGAAAGGGGATAGATAGGAGAAGAAAATAACATTTTTACTATATACATGTAACTCGTTTCCTTGTTCCTGAGAGTAACGGTCACTTAAAATAAGCCACCATTTCTCTTTTTAAGGATAAGAAAATAAAATTTCTGTAGAAGCTTTTTCAAATACATGTACACTGACTACTCTGTGGGTAGAAGTGAAAATAACTGCAAAGGCTGGAAAGGCATAAGTTTCAAGGTCAAGCTCATAGATATTATCTATTTATTTTATCATTTTATCTTGTAACTTATCAAATTGTAATCTTCCGTGGTCATTATACCGGTTTCATTATTATCATATTTAAATATTTCCATCATTAGTACATTTAGTTTATCAACATGCCCTCCGATATTTCAGATATCATTTAAAATAAAATTAAAAACCGCTTCAGTCAAATATTCGGAATTATTAGATTCGTATTAATCATGATAAAGCATTAGGCACGTCAATAATTTTTACCTTATCACTGATAAGTCCGCAATAAAACATGATGAGGAAAGTTGAATATGAACTTTGGGATCTGCACAATTTTTTTTATGAAAAAGAAATTATCACAATTTAATCAAGGTTATCTTCTCTTCGTACTTCTCTTACGTCTTCTGTACATATACAATTTACAGCCTTGATAGTTACGGAGATACTAAACTAGCCGGTTTATATGTTACCTATTTCACTGTCACAGTAACCAGACCGTTTTCCCTCAACTTAAAAAAGGTAATAAAAGGAAAAAAAAGGTAATGAAAAAAAGAAGGAAAGATGCGTTCTATTTTCCCTTCCAGTCAATCAGCTACAGCACTGAAAGTAAGTATCAATGTAGACCATTTAAAGGCTTTACAAATGCCTCTGCCTAGGCTTCTAGTTTATTTTATTTTTAATTTTATAAAGGGCATAACAAGCCTTTCACTTATTATCAAGTGACTACCGCTATCCAGAGGCATCAGCAGGAATGACGAGTTGTAGATACGTTGCCTGTCTTTATTTTGGATACAGGATAGACAGGAAAAGAATATGTAATTTTATCCAGCCCCACTCACATCCGCCGATCCGTTCATCCGTCAAGGATTGAGCCTCCATAACTTCACGGATCAGATGAAAAGCAAATTCACCCTTGTCTACTGTGACGTCAGTTAGAGTAGAACAAACGATTGGTATAAGGATTTATTCCATGGAATATTTACTATCCACACAAGATTTATAATGGCTCAGATTTTCATAGGCCATTAACAATGTTTGATTATAAAGTATAAAAGAAAACCAAATTTAATTTAAATTAATATGATCTTAAGGACTATCTTGATAAATGTACAATTTGTTTTAATAAGCTTATATTCAAGGAAACCGACTTCTCTGAATACATTTTTATCGTTTGAAATTACTATGTACATTTGTTAAAGGAACCCTAATACCATTCTCATTCGAGTATTTAAATAATTATTTACCAAATTCATTCCGTTAATGTCAGTGTCCTGGTAAATACATTGCAGTAAGTAACCTTCCCAATTAAAAGTTTTCATTTAATGTTTTGAAACAGATTTTTTACAATTTTCAATTTTTTAACTGTTTTCACATAAACTGTCGATATCGTAAATTCACAGCAATATAAATAGTGTGTATGAATCCGTTGACTAACAAATTAGGTTACCTTACTATCCATAGTGAGTCTATGTTCTAGTTATAGGAGGCCTGGTATTACGTTATTTACTGTGTTTTCAAATTAAATTTATATAAAAAAAAGAGAACAATAACATATGTAAGATATCATAATATATAGCCACAGTCTGCTCGCATAGAAAATCGTGCAATGTGCTCTGAAAAGAGTGTTTTTAACCTCATTTGTGTAGCGAGCAAACCTGCTATTTATTATGGTATCTACTTTTGATAATTACAATAAAACTGATATTATTGTCAATATCTTGATCTTGGGTGATTCAAATTGTGGACTGTCGTTATTAGAGTCTGGCTAATGAAAGTTAAAATTGAAAAAGCGCGGCAAATTCGGCATCAGTAAATTTAAATTAATGATATTAAAGTATCAAATTATGTTGATTAAAGTATACTTTTAATAATAGGATTTTCAGTACCAAGGTTTAAAAGCCGGACTCTATGATAATCGATTCGTTCGCCATTGTTAACCAATACTTTATCTATATTCTGTGTCAAACCAAGAATGTTTCTGTAAACATTTTACAGTAATTTTCAAGCGCTTTTTACGCGTTTCCTCAGCAACAGCGACCTATTTAACTATCTTGCGAAATCAACTCTTGTAAGATATTATCAAAGTGACATGAAAATTATCTGTGAAGTTTTATTTCCTTTAAATGACTGTTCAGCTTCATCAGCTTCTGTATGATGTTCCGTTTTAAAATAAGAATTTGATACCATAAACAATGTGAATTTCAAAAAAATTGTTTAAAACTTTAAACTTTCGTGGTTTTTACTTATAAAAGGTTTGTAAGGGCTGTCAGCCCGTGACCATGGCGCATGCAACTGTGCCGAAATATCGGGAGCTCAAAAAGGCTAATCGTGGTAAGAATCCCGTTTCTTACAAACCTTTTATAAATTGTTTGAAAGTTTTAAGACTAACATGTTCATTTAGGATTAAGCTAGATTTTATTTAAGCACTAAGTTTCATAATATATCTAATCTATAGCCAATTAAGTGTTTCGCTTTATCAAAACAACGATTGATCTAGACCAGGGGTAGGCAACCTTTTTGAGAGTGTGTGCCAAAATCAGCCAAGTCTCTGACCCAAATTTCCACGTGCTAAGCATTTTTTTTAACCCCAGGAAAGTAGTTTTTTTTTGTCTGTGCTTAAGGTAACCTATGCTCTTGCGTGCAAGAGACAAGTCATCGGCGTGCCAAGTTTGGCAAGCGCGCCAGAGGGTGCCCCTGATCTAGACAAAGTAAATTACTACAAAATTTTAGTAGTAGTAATCATTTTAAAGAGTAATTTGACACACTTATTGTTGTACAAATTATATAACTGCAAATTTTATCAGCAAAGGAATTTATATTTCATCGTTATTTTATTTAAACGAGATTTTATCTATGATTAATTATTACAATATACATATATTATATGACTAGTTATCCGCCCCGGCTTCACTCGGGTAGCCGTTTCGGAATCTATAGAGAACATCGCCTTTTATAAACGTAGATATACCTATAAAAAAAACTAATTTCCCCCGGGAACCATACATTTCTCCTGGATAAAAAGTAGCCTATGTACCATTCCACACTATAAGCTATATCTGTGCCAAATTTCATCCAGATCGGTACAACCGTTTTTTGCGTGAAAGAGTAACAAACATCAATCCATACAAACTTTGGCATTTATAATATTGTTAGTATAGATCGAATAGTTTGTATTTTCAACTTATTTGTTGGAAGTTTCAAGCTAAAAACCATTCAGTTTAGCACAATAAATAATAACTTTATTTAGATACGGATCAATGGATGATTTAAAATGTTTTGTAACGTGGGACGATTACGAAAATAAGTTTTTGTGCTCAAAGTGGATTTAAATTTTATGAATTTAATCTTTACTCTGTCAGTTGATAAGCGTATCAATGGAATAACATATTATCTATGAAAAAGATTAGTCGTCTTCGTATTGAAACATAATTTTTCGTCTATAATGTAAAGAAGTATTAAAACTTGCGCCAATAAGTTTGAATATTCCTATATGAAGGGGACGTTCAAGGAAAACTTATATCGATCAGATTAGTAACATACTAAAGAAGGGTGATATAAGGAGTACCCGTAACCGGCGAGCTTGTATGCGTAGATGTATGAATGTAGAAGAAGAGAGAGAGGTGTGCCAGGATCGCACCAAATGTAAATCCGTAATCTCTGTCCACCTCTCTGGGTTACGGGCGTGAGCGTATATTTTTTTATATACTTTTAGAGGGGGAATGAAATGTCGATGAGCGACAGATTCTCCATCAATTTTTGTTGTTATTCATATAGCTTCAAGAGAAAGTGGATAAAATGTTTGTAATTTCTGTTCATTAACTTACTTATAGAATTAAATGGAAATATAGGTATCTGTGCTACTTATACATCGAAATAAAACGATGTATGTTATAAAAGTAGTCGGATATGTTCCATAATAAAGAAAATACAAAGATTTATTGATAGCAAATTGTAATATTTCTCAGTCAGCAGCGTGATATATGAGAAAGCCAACGCGGTTGCGCTGGAATGTTATAAGGATAAATATTATTAGCAAACATAATAATATACATCTATGCATATCAGTTGTTACATGAATGCAAATTAAAGATTATAAAGCTAAGGTCATTTATCATTGATAAAGTAATTAATTGATTGTTTTACAACACATCGATCATACTTACATTGTATATCTTAGCATGGTAGACAGAGATAATTTAAATATTATTCTTGTGAGTTTTTACGCAACTAAATGTCTGTTGTGAGTAGAATTCTCTCTCTTTAGACAAGATTACGCAAATTTTGCAAATAATTTATGTTGTAACTGAAATGTCACTGTTTGCCTGGAGGAGGTATCTACAGCTACACCGAGCTCAAGGCGGCAGGGCGCTGAATGCGCTTAGCCTAAGCTGTTAAAGAGTAACTTAGCTCGTGGGATCCCTCCGTAGTTGGAGCCTCGGCTCGGGCCGTTACTTTATTATTATTACCGGATTGGTTATATTAGTTTTTTTTGGGCCATGTCAAAGAAAGCGTGTCAAGAAGACTGATTCAAATTGTAGGTTTGAACATCATTGATAATCTTACTTCATTGAAAGATATGTTAAAAATAACAAAAAGGTCGTATAAAACAAAATTCTTGAAAGTTAAGAAAAAATACTAAAAAAAAAAATGTTTTCGTTTTTCAGAAATGTATTTACTCCTTATTGTCTCTTTATTGGGATCCGCGTTAAGCGTCCCGTTGGAAATTGACGATGAAGTAACAAGGAATGTCAATTTTGAACATTATCTCCTGCCGGGCGAGTCCTACCCGACGTTCTACGACGTCAGACTCTTCCTGAATCCTGACGTGGCAGAGAGTTTCCGAGGCGATGTTACCATCAGGATAGTACCATCACGAACCACAAACCAGATCGTCCTCCAAGCAATGCAAATGCAGATCCACAGTATCAGACTAACCCGAGCTGATAACTTACAACAGAATCTCTTTTTGAGTTTCGTCCAAGCCACTGACGACACGCATTTCCTTACAATAAACTCTAACACACCTCTCATAAATGGACAAACTTATATCGTAGACATCAGCTACACCAGTAGGTTCGCTGAGAACATGTTCGGCGTGTATATCTCTACTTACGAAGAGCCTGGAGTTGGACAACAGTAAGTACATTTAGAAAAAATACATATAACCTTTTACATATATTTAAATTACCAAACGAAATCAAACTGACAAGTACCATGTCCTTCATCATCTCCCTGCTCTTTTCCCACTTATGTGGGCACAGTATAATTGTACACATATTCATTTTACGGGCAGCCTGACGCCAACCCTCCTTGGGAATAATTGATTGTACTCAAGTCTTATTCCATCAGCGTGACACGAACAATTCCCTTACCGAGATAGTCAAATATCGCGGGAACCGTCATTGAATGGGCGCTTCCCTTGTCGTCAGGTTCACCGTTACACTACACATCGCTGACCAGCATTCATCTCTTCTGCGTTCCTCTTCCGTCTTCATGTAATTCCGCCACGTAAATAAACATATATGAACAAGAGGTTCATATGCGACTGGCCGGCGATGTGTTGCATGTACTAAGAATGCATCTGACTAACCCTTATAAATAGAGAATGGAAAAAGGTAGGTGATTGACCCTTTGATACTTAACTCATCACATGATATACAGCAGTATATATTGCCTCTACATTTCACCAGTATTAGTATACGTTTAAGCAGATATAACTAGAATTAAATGTTGTTTTCCAGGCGACTGATCACGTCGCAACTGCAGCCAACTTTTGCTCGGCGCGCGTTCCCCTGCTACGACGAGCCGGCATACAAGGCCGTGTTCAGGACCACCATCTATGCCCCGCCAGAATATCCTGTTGTTAGAAGCAACATGCCCGAGAGAACTGATCTTTTGAAGTAAGTACTCGCGTAAACAAGTTTAAACTATTTCCATCATTATACCTCATATAACTTATGCCTAAGATATTCTTAGTGGCAATATTAATTTTAAATAAAGATATTTTGACATCATAAACTTTATTTAGATAATTAAATTAAATTATTATTTTCGAAGTAAGATCATTTTTAATTAAAAAAAGTTACAAGACAACAGAGAAAAGCTCATGACTAATATTGAGAAGTATTCTAGCTCTACTTTACGTATTGTTACAGACCTGAAGTGGTAGGCTATCGCAAGTTCGAGTTCCAAGATACGCTTGTTATGTCATCATATCTCCTAGCGTATCTGGTATCCAAATTCGAATACGTCACCAACGAGAATAGCCCGCTCTACAACGTTCCCTTCAGGGTGTACTCTAGGCCCGGTACTCAGAACACGGCCGCATTCGCCTTGGACTTCGGACAGAGGAATATGATCGCTCTTGAGAACTACACTGAATTCACTTACGCTTTCCCCAAGATGGACAAAGCTGCCGTGCCTGACTTCGCTGCAGGAGCTATGGAGAACTGGGGTCTTGTCATATACAGGTACATAGCAACCGTCTACGATTGAATTAATGAACCGTTCTAATAATTTTGCACATGGAAAAGACAGAACACCATCGTGATGTATTTTCGTTTTATATTTTTATCATCATCACCAATATCAGAGCAGTTCTTTGGATAAGCAAAGTTGCTCCACCTATAAAGGTGGAGCAATCTCCAATCCTCCCTGCGTTGTGTTGTCCTCTTGACTTTCTGCTGCTTGGCGTCTGCTTTCTGTCTTAATGGTTGATTAAAAGGTCTGCTTGGCCTTCCTCTTCCCTTCTATAATTGTGTTTATAAGATCGTCGTGTCGTGTCAGATGTCACGAAATTGTAGGGGCAGTTCTGTATGGTTTCTCTCAAGTTTAATTTTATTTTAATGAGGTGAAAAAATGCAGTTAAAAGCTAACATTTTGAGATGTAATTGTACTGTAAAACCGGCATAAGCTTCATTTTTTTACATCATGCTACCGCTTCATAATGGCGGATTAAATTTCATTTTAAAGTCTCCATGAAGAGAGCGTTCTAATCTAGAAGTGGTTGTCATTCACAGAGGATCGTTTAAGCCGGTAACAGCGCTTGAGACCTCGTTACGGGAAAACAAATGAATCTAACCCATTCACTGAATTATCTCCTTAAGAAAGTCTGGAAGACAAAGAACGCAATTGTTGTTGACGGATTTAATAATCATCAATTAGTCCTATCCTAAGATGGTTCGCAAAACAATTCAATTTTTTTAATAATAACAAACCAGAAATATATAATTTTTTATCATTATTTTGTTAGATATATGTTTAAAACATAATTGTAAACAACCTTCCAACGAAATATCAGTTTAAAAATTCCATTTCTATTTCCACCTGCCTCAGAAGTTTAGCTCACGTACTTGGTAATCGAATCGTTCGTCCGGTAATCGAACTCAGAGACCACGCCCAATTGGCAATATTATCACATGTTCATTTGCTTTGGAAATGTCACCTATATCCGTCATATTCCATTTACTGTGGTAATCATGTTTTGAAGTGCCTTTTTTATGAAAAAGATGGCAAACAAGCAAGCGGTTCACCTGATGTTAAGTGACCGCTACCCATAGTCATTCGCAACAAGTAGATTGCCTGCTTTTAATGGAGGAGGAGGAGACTTTTAATACACAGTAAAAAGGAAATTTCCTTTTAATTCCCTCCCCATCCAATCCTCTTCCCCTTCCTTTCCTTTTCCCTATGTAGGAAAGAACGGTTTCCAATATATAAATTGAAATTTATCTAACGCCTTCTTTATTTGAATTGGTGAGCAGAGAGGTAGCTCTGCTGGTGCGTGACGGCATAACGACGACCAATACGAGACAGAACATCGGCCGCATCATTTGCCACGAGAACGTCCACATGTGGTTCGGCAACGAGGTCAGCCCAACCACTTGGACCTACACCTGGCTAAATGAAGGATTCGCAAACTTCTTCGAAAACTTCGGCACCGACTTGGTGAGTGGACGGTCAAGTGAAGACTTTTAAATTTTAATAATTTGATAATCAATTTATAGCTGCCACTCACATTTATCTCCACGTTTTCATTATTTCATCGCCATTTAATCTGTCACATGACATTACTCCATCAACCCAATCAATAGAAGTAAGCACTAAAATTATTTGATCCCAGTTCTAAGAGAAAAGACAACAATGGCAGCCGGATTTACTACAAATTGGGATATTTTAATACCATTTCCTCAACGAAAGATTTCGTTCAGAGTTCTAGTTCGAAATACAAATCTCAGAATAAGCCCGCTAAATTAGTACCCTTTCACATCATCCACAATCAACTTACCTGAAGTTAGAGACTGACAAAAAAACTACTAATAAATGTTGGGTACTAGACAACTGTCGGGATCTTAATTAGCTTTTAGGCTTAAATCTGAAGGAATAAGCAGATGTCAGTCTCATTTTCGAGATTATTAGGCCGTAAACTATGAGGAAAGAGATTCAAATGTTGATTGAGGTAACAATTGAGCCAACGACTGAGGTAACAGCTGGACACTCTAACCGCTGCTCTATAGGGTTGTCATGTCATAAATTGTCATGGCTAATTACATCACGATAGGTAGATAAAATACCTGTATAACATTTTCATTGCATGACTTTAGGTGTTACCAGAGTGGCGCATGATGGACCAGTTCGTGCTTCTCTTACAAAACGTGTTCCAAAACGACGCCGTGCTCGGAGTCAATCCCATGACCCACCCCGTGTTCACCCCCTCACAAATCTTAGGAACTTTCAACGCTGTTGCCTATCAAAAATGTGAGTAAATCGTCTTTATTTTCTTAAGTTTCTTTAGTCGTTTTTTGAAAGACATCTGTTTTTAACAGCATCATTTAGAAAGCTATTATTCGAGTTAAATACGTGTGATTAACGTTAATAATTGTTTCGAACTTGCTTTGTTCTACTGATCGCACTCTCTCGTAATCTTCTTACAAAATCCGTAAAATCTAGAATTAACAGCAATGTACTTGAACATAAAAGAAATAATATTGTGTGATATTCTTCTCTAACAAGTTCGTTTATTTTTTATATTCTTAGAGATATGTGCTTTCACTATATTTTAAAAGTTATTTAATACAAAAATACTTCATTACAGCTGGGTCCGTGATTCGTATGATGCAACACTTCCTAACACCCGAAGTGTTCAGGAGGGGACTTGTCCTCTACCTACGCAGCAAGTAAGTAATATTCACGTTATCAGCGGCTAGAATTATTTAAAGAAATATTTAGTACGGACGAATTTCGTTAGAGATTTTATATTTTCTTTTGTTGTTGACAAAATCAAATGTTGTTCATTCCAGCTCTCGGCGCGCAGTGACCCCTCCAGATCTTTACACAGCTCTCCAGCAGGCACTTGACGAGTCTTCTCACAGCATTCCCTGGCCTCTGGCTACAGTGCTGGACCGCTGGACGAACCAGGGTGGCTTCCCTGTACTGACTGTTAGGAGATCCGCACCTGGCGCACAATCTATTTATGTTTCACAGGTACTTTGACTATTTTTATTAATAGTATTCGAGTAATTTTTAAGCGCTTTTATTAATTACTCATCCACAGCTTCGATCGCGTTCGTATCTTCACTTCTAAAAAAATTTGCAACTTGATTTCGCATATTACATGTGCAATTATAGGTAAAAAAATCTAAAAGTTGTTATTGTCCATGGCAATCTATATTCGGTTTCATTTTCCTGTCCCTCGGGAAGTTTTCGGAGTGAAAATTCTATAACCTATTAGGATTTTTCTCTCACGTAAAAGTTTTTTTAAGGTTTTTTTAAGGTTGTTAATTCGTAGCTCCGCTTCTTATTTATCGATTCTGATGATTTTTTTTTATTGGACTGATAGTGTGTGTCATGTGGTGGTGTGTGATGTTTTTTTAACACTGACAAGTAGTTTTTGAGTTATTCTTAATAATGCGTACCAAAAAGTCAGTTAAAAATAGGACAATTTTGCTTTTATGAAAGTTTTGTGGTATATCTTCTATGGTTGTCTCACAATTACAATTTTTTCATTTAGAAACATTAAAACGCATACGCCACGTACTACGCTATTATTTGTGTTCGGTATGAATCCTTATCCATTTAGATGTGTTAATTATCAAGAAAATTTAATGCTGATTATAATTGCCTTTGAACTATATCATTCTGCACGATAGATAAATGAGAAATGCAATAACACGTAACAAAGAAAAGGACAACACTTGCCCGTTGGCGTTTCACTTCTACTATGTGTCCCAGTACATATTTCTTTTTTTTTATGGGATAAATTGTTTCTTTTTGTACCCCAAACAAAGTATATACAAAATTAAATTCGCATTCATAAGTAGATAAAAAGTAGAGAACTAATAAATTATTTCATTTTAGGAACGTTTCCTGACCAGCAGACAGTTGACATCAAACTACCGTTGGCACGTGCCCATCAACTGGGTGCTGTCAACCAACGTTGACTTCTCTAACACCAGCCCTCAGGGTTGGGTGCCTCCCTCATTCCCCGCTGTCTCTTTCGACATTCCCGGACTGTCGAGTGCCGAATGGTACATCGTCAACAAGCAACAAACAGGTTCGTCTAATTCATATAGCATTTGTTTTCTAGAATTAATTTCATGTAGAGGTTAAAGCATTTTCAGTTCTCTATATTTTTTTACTGTGGTTGAAGGATCCGTATGAGACATGTAAAGGGTGGGGAGTGTCTAGTCTAGTCTAGTCTGTATATGAGTCTATTTCGTGTTCAGCAGAAGTATAAATAATAATAGTTTAGTAGCTGTAAAATCTCAATTTTTGTGACTGACTTGTCTCTATTTGCCTAGAAGAAGGCTCGAAGCGGCAGGGCACAGAAGGCACCTAGCGTAAACCTCTTAAGCAGTAGATTAGCTCGAGGGCTCCTTCGGAAGAAGGAGCCTCGGCTCGGGCCATTACTTTATTATTATAACCGGATTGGGCGGCCACCGAGCTCTTAGGTTGCTTTGGCGGACGCTCCATGAAGTGACTGGGCCCGAGGGCGCCCGGGAAGGGACCTCGGCTTGGGCTATAACTCATTACGTGCTTAGCATTCCGATTCAAGGGTGACTGCGAGGGCCGAGCCTCTGGGTGTTAATAGAATCTTTATATTCACAAGCATTGAAATAAGAAGCGACTAAATAATCAACAGGATTTTCTTGCAATGTATATAGGCCGCATACCTAGGACATAACTGCAAGCGAACAACTGAAGCTAATTTGCCAAAATAATTTGCACTTTAACCCCTCATTATACAGGTTACTATCGTGTGAACTACGACGTGGAGAACTGGCAAGCACTAGCCCGAGTTTTGAACTCAAGCCACCAGACCATCCATGTGCTGAACCGCGCTCAGATAGTAGACGACGCCTTCAACCTCGCGAGGAATGGCAGACTAGTGAGTATCACAATATTATTTACTTAGTTAATATTTTCGAAGTTATCTCTATAACGCATGCATACACTATGTTAGATTATAAAGGATTCCTGTAGAATTTGTAGCTTAGGACAAATCATCATCATCAGAGGCCAGTTACACATCATGGGCTTGGTGAATTAAATCATTTCTATAAATCTACCCTGGGCTTGCTCCAGGTCTTGTTCTTCTGACATAAATGCTTCTTGAATTTCCCATTGCCGTACCGTTTGACCGTTGGTAATCAGCCATCATGTATCTCAGCGACATCGGAATGGATTTATTTCAGATTATTTTTACAATTTATTGACTAAAGAAATTAAATTGTTGATATTTTTTTCACTGGGTGTTAACGCTAACGAAAACTTTATTTTTTTTAAATATTAAAAAAGCTTTATTACAATAATATAATTAAAAATGAAATAAATAAGAAAATTCACGTAAGCTTCGTAATAAATCTAAAATTTCTAAAGCGCTATCTTCCTCCAACATGTTTTCCTTCTAAAACGACGGTCGATTCACCTGTACAGAGCACTTAAGGACAGAGATTACTGTAATCATAATCTTTAACATTCGTCTCGTTGAACATTTACGAAACACTCTCATAATCCTTACATATTTCGATACAAACTATACTTTTGCCACCCTAAGGGTAATTTTTTTAAAAACTTTGAATGTCATATTTATTTATATCTAATCAAATCCTTAAAAAATAAGTTTCAAGCATCTAGCTTCAAAAATGACAAAATTTCCATACAAACCATCATCCCTTATTATTATTTTACCCCCTTAAGAGTAAAATTTTTACAAACTTTGAATGTCATATTTGTTTATATGTAATCAAAAGTCTTAAAAATTTGTTTCAGGCGTCTATCTTCAAAAATGACGAAACTTCCATACAAACTTCCATCCGCTATTTAAACCCTTTTTCAAGTTAAAAAGTACCCTATGTCCTTTCTCGGGCTCTAAACTATCTCTGTACCTTTCTTTTAAATCGGTTTAGTAGTTTAGGCGTGAAAGCGTAACAGACAGAAAGTTACTTTTGCATTTACAATATCAGCAGGGATTACATCAAAAGACTTATGTCGTTTGTTTGAATAAAAAATAAAAATATTGTGGTTAGTTCGTTCGTTTCAACCAACATTCGTCCTGTGCTGGACATAGGCCTGCCCATTGATTACCACAAAATTCATCTCCTGCCGGACTTTATCAGTATTTGGTTTCAAAATAGTTTTGTAACTGTATATATGTGTGTTTGGAGATAAATGTAATTTTATAATTGACCCATTTATCTTCTTTGAAAGAAACATAATAGATCTTTTACTTTTAAAAAACCTGAAGCAGCTGTAGTGTGACGCACATACGTGTGCTATAATTCTTGCAAATGTAATAAATATAGTCCCCTCTGAAATTAAGTAACCTATGTCAACAGTATACGTTACGAGAGACCGTTCCGTCAATACTATCGGGAGCGGCGGGATATTAAATTTATCAACACTTCGCAATTTTGAGGGACATTTCAAGAATCATACGCCACAACTCGCAAAATGTTACCAAAAATTACTTAACAAATTTTTACGTTAATTTTATAGGTTTAAATATTCAATTAATAATTAATTTAATATTTATGTCCGAGTTTTCATGATACATAATACATAGGTAAAACTTTTGAGAGCAAAAGTGAAGTATAAAATATCCAAACGTTTTTGTAGGTTTATCGTTCGTATATCACGGTTTAAACACTAAATTCTTTATATTATTCTTTGTTTAGCTATTATTTATTGCCACGCCCGTATCCCAGAGTTGTGGGCAGAGATTATGAATTTCCATTTGTCACACCTCTTTCGCTTCTCCTACATTCATCTACGCACACACTCGTCGTCTAGATTTTTTTGTATGTAATGAATGATATCTGAAACTGCTAAACTAATGTGTGAAGTAACTCTACATTTTTTTAAATATTAACAGGCAACGCTGAGCACGCATAACCAGTATGTTATCAAATCAATATTATCACATCTCAAGTATGTCAAATTCACTATTACTTCTTATCGAATGCTCGTATCATTTCGTCATCTTGTATACTCTAGTGACTTGCCGACTTCATGGGAATACAACTAGTAACAAGAACATGTTGTATTATAATTTTAACACACTAATATTAAAAAAAAATGTTTATTTCAGAAAATGTCCTACAATAGTTAAAATTTAATAAAATAAAATAAAATTTAATACTACAATTAATTTAAAATACTAGAATTAATTAATTTTCACAGGTATTGTATGTAACGGAATGTTTTAAGCTTATTTCTCCTCCCACTTCCAGGAATTAATATTGAGTAAATAAAAACTTTCCATAGTCATCAAGGTCTGATGACAATACATTTTTCATAACTTAATTCTGGCCAGGATCATCAATATTTTAAGATTGAGGACAACGCCATCTAGTTATGAATAATAATATGTAACGAGAACTTTGTGCGTCTTTTTAGTTTTCTAGAGCGTCCCCTACCAAAGCTGCTACTCACTTTCGCAATATGAATCTCGAAAGAGAATAACGAATTATTCATCCTTTCAACATGCCCGAACCACCGAAGCATATCTCAATTCTAGACACAAGGTCCACTTTTGAACCACACTTTTCCCTTATTACTAAGAGCTTACAGGCTCCAATATCACGAGCATTTATTTTCGAGTTTGGTTGGTAGCGCATAGTGGTAGGTCCACTCTATGATATAATTAGGACAAAACGCGATGAAACGTAAATAGTCCTGTCACCTGTCACACATTGAACATCAACGGTCGAATTGATTTGAACGGTCTTGAAGTCAGAGTATGAACATGAAAATCTTGCAATGCTAACACTAAATAAATGTCAATCTCCCCTCTCAACAAACAGAGCATGATTTTCTCTATGCCCGATACGTGCCGAAGCATTCGAGCGACGCTAAACGGTTTGCCGCCTCCGCGAAATGTGATATACGACGATCTACTAGCTATGATGTTTTATCACCATTATAAAGCATACTCACAACAAATATATACTTTATATTTTCTTGAGCAGTCATTATCTACAAATTTATATTAAACTAGTTGCAAACTCCTGCTGTGCTGGGTTTTTTCTTCTACATATTAGTACGTGGTTGACATTCAAAGGTCTTACCAAAACATTAATTGTAAACTATGACGTCGAGAAAAAAAAAGAAAATTTAAGAAAAAAACCGATGAGATCATTTATTTTTGACATTTCTCCTATCTGTGGGTATGTCCAGTTTTTATCGAGTTTAGTTAATACAGATTAGATTAATATGTCTAGAACTTCAAACTATAATCCTTTTAATTTAAAATGAATGTATGGCAATATACATTTCATACAAAATGTTCAATTATTCGATTTCTTCATAATCTCCTCTTTTCTCATATTATCTTCTCATGAACAAAACCCTGACGCATCCATTAAATGTTCGGTGATATCATCATGTTTTGTAGTAAGTACTAATGGATGACAAACAAATTGTTTTATTTTTTAAATATTTTCTTTAATATATTTAAATTAGCTTTTTATTATATCTTCCCTTGTATTGTCTTTAGATGTCTTGTAAAAAAACAGTGTTGATTTAAATTGAAAATGATGTTCAAAGGTGGAAAACATCCGACTGTGACTTTCGTTTCCCGCTTTCAATATTTCTCGAGTTAATAATGTTGTTTTCGCAGAGCTACGTCCACGCTTTCGAGATCTCCCGGTATTTGGTCGTCGAGGCTGATTACATCCCTTGGGGCTCAGCAAACACGGCTCTGAGCTACCTCGACATCGTACTCAGCGGCTCTGATGTCTACGATTTATTCCGAGTAAGTAACATTTGTATCAATCAATAAATTGTCTTGAACTGTACATTATTTTCTTAGAATCTTATAAAAGTGTATTTAACTTCTATATGAAACAACGTTCAGCAAGTTTATTGCCCGTCTTGACGTTGTATTGTCTAAATAAACGGCATGAACTGTTGAAAATTATTGTTGTTGTTGAGTTGAGGAGAATTGTAGCCCGAAGGGTATTTTGGCTTAATAAACCTACTCCGTTTCCTGTTCACAGCGGAGGTACAAAAGTCCAATTATAACTCTAATTAAAATAAGAATAAAAGCCCAATCAAATTAGCACTAATGATCGCCAAACTTATATATAAAAATACTTTCATGAACAGACCTACATGCTGCAACTGTCGACACCTCTGTACGAGCGACTGGGTTTCTCTGCTCAATCATCAGAAGAGCACGTCACCGCTTACCACAGGAACATCGTTCTCGACATCCACTGCCGTCTGGGCAACGACCACTGCGTGAATAGGGCACAAGAACTTCTGGAGCAGTTCAGAAACAATCCAGGTATGTAGCCGACTAGTAGATTTTGTGACAACTAGAAGAAAAAGGAGCTTGCAATAACTAACCTAACCTAACCCTTAACTTACTGCGATGTAATAATCGAGGTCCCAAACTTAAAACACTTTTTCATGTACCTGTTTTATACAATACGAGAATTATATATAAGCTGCAAGTCAAATATATTTGTCTTGCTTACCGCACGATTTGAATGACAAAAGCGATTGAATTTCCAGCTCAGCGTCTTAACCCCGACATTCAGACCACTGTATTCTGCTCCGGCCTCCGCGGTGGTGACGTCAATAACTTCAACTTCCTCTGGAATCAATACCTAGCGAGCACCGACTCCAGCGAACAATCCATTCTACTGAACGCCCTCGGATGCACGTCGAATGCTGAACGACGCGCCTTGTGAGTTATGGCCCCGCTATAAATTCCATTCGGGTCGTTTCACTATCGTATAAAGGTTTAGAAAGATTGAATAGCTTTGATCTTTCACACAAGTGCTTCGTATAAACTGTAAAATGAATTGTAAATACAATTAATTCCCTTTTTAGTGGTAGCACTTATTGTTGTCCTCTTTTATCTTTATAGCGATGACTGAATAGGCTCATTAGGTGATTTTTTCTGAGTAAAACTGTAAAAGTATTTTAGATATCAGTTTAGTTTTAATTCTTATAAATATTTCTTTGAAAATTCTTTAGTACAAATATACAAGTACTAAGGTTAGGTAAATGATGGTCAAATATTGAAAAATGGCAAAGAACATAAATTTATACAATCACTTGTGAATATCAATAAACTGAATCTAGATCTAGAATTCTTTTTTTTCTAGAATCTCTAGAATTTTTTTTTTATAGAATTAACTTGAAGATTAGTGTGAAGATTTTATTTATATTTTTCAGCTATCTAAACCAAGTCATTGATGACACCTCTCCCGTGCGCGATCAAGACCGACACACTGTTATCGTCTCCGTCATCAATTCCAGTCCAGAAAATATGGAAGTGGCGTTGGACTTTGTCATCGAACATTTTGCTGCTATCCAACCGAGGTGAAAATGTTTTCGCAATCAAAAAATTTGAATAACCCAATCCTCACCTAATTCCTCATGAACCTTAATAATATACCTTGAAAACTTCTTTGAGAAGATAGTGAATCTACTCTTCTAAAGCTTTGTAGTTAAATTAATTTTAGTCTCTCTTCAAATTCTATAGGTTCCGTACACGACTCGACATTCAGTAATTTATATTCATGAAGTGAAACGCAAACGTAATATTTCTGGGGACATTAAAATTTATAACGCGTTCCATTTCCCTTCCTTTATAGCAAGTTACATGAAAAGTACCAACCGTACAATATACACAAGGCATTGAAACTGCGAAATACTTTTCATACGAACGCGTGTGTAAGATAGTGTTTCTGAGCACGTCATTGTCCCAAATGTGTTTGAAATGCCGTGGTAAAATATTCTTTATGCCTATCATAGGATCCTTCTTTACTCACATATTGTCGCCCTTCTTATGTATATTATATATTATATTTATATATTATATATTTATATATACCTAAAATATTTTTGTCATTATTAAATAAAATATGTATTCAATTTAAAGTTTAAAAAAACTATTACAGTTTATAATGGACGTGAACAATTGAAAGAGTTAAGTAATTATTAGCAGTAACTATTTTTTTTTAAATTAAGGTCAAAAAATAGTTTTTATCGTTCTGTTATATTTCTTTTACAGAGTGCAAGGCCTGACCGGGACCACTAACATCCTGAACGCCTTCGCTAGAAGATTGACAACAAGACAACATTCAACAAAGGTGATAGAACATACACTAACCATTTTATTAAACGCTCACGACCACATAACGTTCGAAATAATATTATCTATTGTTTAATCCAAGATATTTTTTTGAATACTTTTTTCTAAAATTATCATATATTTGATTAACGAAGTCTTGTAGATATAGACATAATACATTTTAAAATTATATTAAATTAGTATACATACCAAAATTCAGCTTTTTAAATTCAGATTTTAAATGAAAATTAAGTAATTTTAACACACAGTAAATATGTCGTAACTGCTTTAAATTTTTAGTTTAGGTGACCAAAAACAGATTATGTATTTTTGAATTTACTAAAATATGTTATAACTTGATATTAAGTTCAAAACATGTTAGAAACATTGGCTCACCGCTGCTACGGGGTTATTTATTTTATAAACCTATTGAAATCATTTCATTAAGGAAACAATTTCTTTGTTAGGCTTGACATAATAATAATACAGTACCTGCTAAAACGCTACTTTTCAAAATGTACTGATTTCAATTAATTATTCATTTAGATTTCAATTAATAATAGTATCATTTTCTTTTAGATTGACACTTTCTTCGTTCGTCACCAATCGATCTTCACGGCGGGCGAGCTCGCCTCCATTGGGGCCATCCGGGAGAACATCCAGGCCTCCATCGCCTGGAACGAACAGAACTTCGATACTGTCAGCTCTTGGCTGAATGAGAACTTCCGAAGCAGTGGCAATGCTCTGACATCTAGCTTCCTCATCCTAATTTCTTTATTCATCGCCATTTACAATATGTAAAATGTATACTCCTTCTATATTATTTACATCAACAACAAATTAATTTAGTAATAAAACAGGAGTCAACAAGTAAAAAAATATATATCAATTTTGATCAATGAAGTCAAAGAGATTAAGATTGAAAGTTACTTATTTAATTGCCAAATGTAATAATAAAACAAATATTAAATTGCCAAACCAAAAAAAAGCAAATGAGATCCTAAAACTTACTAGATATAGTAGAAATTAGAGCCACGAAATAAATAATTATGTACTATCTAAGAAACGAAATTTGAGATCATATATATAAGATTATATAAGGTTATTTGTAAATATTTGTATGTTTTATACCTGACTTTGGTATTTTAAAAATGACATGAAACCTTCTTGGACGTTCTCCCATTATCAAAAAAGGAAACCAAAAAGTAACAAATAGTTTTTAATTTAAAACACATTAATTTAGAGATTTCAACTGAATTTATTGTCTTCAAGCATTCTGTCGAGTCAATTGAAACAATCGTACGAAGATAGACGAGGTCTTGAAATATTTATTTAGAAATATTATACAAACATAATATATTTTATTAAATTTCACAACTCCTATAAGTGTAAGAGGCGTTTTAATTTTTGACCTATCTTCATATGTTTAATTGTAATAACATTTATAACATAGTACTTATTTGTATATACATTTAGAAATAGGATTAAATCAACTAACTACAAATTATCTTTTATTTTCTCTTCCTGAAAATGTTCTATTAACTTAATATTGAAGGACAGGCAGATACGGACAGGCTTAACTACAACTTATAAATTGCAATAAACAAATGCGAACACTACATTTACTAAACAATTAAATAAATTAATCAGCCTGACTCACGTTCCCGGACATAAGGCTCATCATTGCTGTTGATACCGACAAGTTTCGGACCTTTTGGAGGTACTTCATCAGGGTTAGTGGGAATAGTTCGCGGTCGCGCCACGCCTCACAAGTCCGAAACTTGTTGGTGAGTTAAACCGTTTGAATTAGTTAATAATATCTCACGACAGGTTTAATAGTTTTACAACATTTAATTTTAAATAGAAATTAAAAAGACTTGAACTAGATTTTTACTTAAAGAAATACTTGTACCACATACCTTATCGTGTTTCAGACAATACGAGTATGCCACAGAGTCCGCTACTCTAACACAAGCCTGTAGCTGACCGATTTGATAAGGGATAATCCAATCTAGAAAATCCAAATATCTTGTGCCGTCATGATGATGAGATGAGTCCCGAAGCATGAAAACGCTAAATTGTACACTTTTTACCACAAAAAGTAGGCACTAAAATATTGAATTTAGAATACTTATAAAAACAGGAATATTAATTATTGCAAAAAATCGATACTAGCTTCGAATATAGTGATTTTGGTAATTAATTAAAGTATTATTTATCTATTTTTGTTACTGTAATAGTTACCTACAATGAATTCTATCGCACATCTATAATATAAAAAGAAGCCGGGTTTTCCTTCCTGACGCTATAACTCCAGAACGCACGAACCGATTTCCACGGTTTTGCATTCGTTGGAAAGGTCTCGGGCTCCGTGAGGTTTATAGCAAATTTTCAGGAGAAAAGCAAGAAAACAGGGAAAATCATTTTTCACAATACAGCGCTATCTCTGAAATTATGTCAATTTAAAGAACCATGTCAAACATTTTTTCGATAAAAATGCTATAAAATAGAGTCCTATCATATAGATTACTATAAATTAGAGTAATAAGTATGTAATATCATTTCGTTTAGGTAAAATTACAGGGCGGGTGAAACCGCTGGGCACAGCTAGTTACCTATAAAATTTAAAACTTTATGAAGTCATTTTGCTTCATAGCCGAGTGATATGTTAAAGGCAATAAAGGAAATAATTAAAGATTTGACGAAAACTAAATTTTTATGTTATGAAAACAACTATAATTGTAATTAATATCAATGAAGAATATAAAGTATCTTGTGAAAAATCACAAATAATATTAAGTTTATATTAAAATAGAGTACGGTAACAATTTTTTTGGCGTACAGTATACATCTTGTATTATCTAAACGAAAACTCTCGCCCTATGAATATAAGTTTAATGCGGAACTTTCCCACTCTTAGTGCTTTATCAATCATCATGTAGTGGACATCGAAAATCGAAGTAATCAAGTCTGCTCAATACGTGCTACCACAAATTTTATTCAGATGATTTTTTTAAATATATAGTACTGATAATAAATTGTGAAAATGAGTGTGTTACGAACAATATTTTATTTTACGTTAATAACAACAATTTCAGCATTACCAATTAAAAATCAAATTATAGAAGCCCCAGATTTAATACCTGAACCTGAAGTTATTAAAGTAACCAACTTAAACGATACAGAAATTGCGAAGGAATCTAATAACACGATTTCATCTTCCCTAACAGAAGATAATATTTTAAAAAAGGCTGATATGGGAATGAGAAATCAAGTCAGGCCGGGTATGTCAGTGACGAATTATGATGTGCAAATTACGATAAATGGCAATGGAGATAATTTCAATGGAAGATTAGTGGCTCAGGTGATCGTTGAGGACCCTAATACAAGAGACGATGATATTCTTTTACAAGTTGAAGATTTAACCGTCGATTCTGTTCAATTTTCAATGGCTGGTGGATCGAATTTCGAAAATGCTAATTTTAATGTGGACGATGGAATACTTGAAATAAACACTGGCCGTGAAGCAACTTTGTACAGTTTTATAATCGAATACCGAGGATCTTTAAGCATGATTGGTAATGGTCTGTATGTAGGACGATATATAAATGATGGGTAAGTACACTTTATGCGTATATCACATATATAACGAAGAAGATCATATATAAAAAGAATTGTCAGTGCCAGACAGTTTCAGTTTTTAGATATTTTCATACAAAGTAATCAGTAGAATTGGTAAAGCTTGTATCGCCTGGGCCTTTTACATTAAGGATTGAAAAGTCTTCACAAAAATAAGATAATAACAGCTGTTTTTCATATTGATCAATCAATCAATCAAGGTTATAAACAAAATTTGTATGCGTATTTACTTTTTCTGAATCTTGATTATAATTCATTACGCAGAATCTAGTTCATGAAAGTAAATTTTAGGTTATGAATTCAGGAGCGCTCAATGGTTTCAATTTAGACGTAGTAGTGCGTCGTATAATATTGTATTGTATAATATTATTTATAATCAATGTAAATTGTATGATAATATATTAGGTAGAAAATCAAATTTCATAAATTATCTATGGTTTAATTCCGTCCAAAACATTTGACCAATGTAACTAATTGTACAAAATGTTGCTGAAGTAAATTTAGAACAATAGTTTAAAGAAAACTTACTGCCTGATTGGCAGTATGTTTGTTGTCATTTTTATGTTTTACTTCCATTAAACTCTCCTTTATGCTGATGGCATTGACGAGACATAGCACGCCTAGGAAGAATACAAATCTGATGACACCTCACTGGAATCATTCAAGGTGGTTAGCCTATAGGTGACAATGGAAAGGACATATACACACCCGCAAAAACATTATCCACCTTCTGAGTCAAGATATAGTGAATCATCGGTACATTCGAATCTCCGATCCGACGATTTTGATAGCCATTTATCTATTATTTTATTGATACTTTCCTGAAACCCTTATCTCTGCGTAGGCAACGCGTGATCTGGCAACGCTGTACACATGATGAAATATCATAAAGTAAAAACATCTTTGATCTTACCAATGAAACGTGACGCGTTAAACATCTCTGAAGTTGTATCAAAGAAGATCTTGTTAATAATCCGCCACGGCTTCACCCGGTTAGCGCTAATTTGTTGATCCGATCGCTGTTAAACATCACAGGATCACCCGCTAGACCAATAAACATTTCCTTATAAAATAGTAGGTCAAACATCTGTATACATGGACATACTAAAGAAAGGGGATATAACGAGTACCGGTTATTAACGAATGTATACATCTGTATGGATGTAGATGAAGCGAGAGAGGTGTGCCGGAATCGCACTAAATAGAATTTGGTCTCTGCCTACCTCACTGGGCTACTGGAGTGAGTGTATATTTTTTAACTCTTTAGTTTCAATTAAATATTCAAGCTAAGCATAACATTTATACTTTTGGTAAGGAACGATGATTTAGCATTTTTCAAAAATCATCCCTCAAGGCAGCGTAATTGGGATCCCTCAATTAACATTTAATCATAATAATATTTTAATAAGGAATATAAATAGGTCGTTTAAATAAAATATATGGAAAAAGTCGGACACAACCTTCCAACTTTTTATGAGAAAAACAATGGAATCAGTGCGTCGGATGTCGGACACTTAAGATAGGGACGTATGGTTGCTTAATCTTGCGAGAATTTTATTTCATACGTATATTCGATAAGAGCTGTTGAGTTGATATCGTCGGGAGTGATATGGGATAGGTAAGAGCTCGTGTGACGAATCGTTCACTCAAAATTTACAGATAAACCGCTAAATATCAAGATAATGTCAATAAACGTGGCATCGAGGAATGTGGGTTTACGATAAAGATTCCGAAAAGAAATTTAGAACTATGTATTAAAAATTCCAAGTACTTGTAATAAGGTTGTTTCAGTTCTAGACGAATGAGACAAAGTAATACGCGATTCATATGATGTTAAATTAGTTTTTTTGAAGAAGGTGGCATACGAGCAAGCTCAAGTAAATGAGTTGCAGATGCGTTGTCCACCTTAGAGCGCAAGGTAGGGTCCATTAATGGACAGGACAGAATAGACAGGAAAAGGACCTTTTCTTATTCATCCCCTCCTTCCAGGACCTCCCTCACAAGGCGAAATGTAGAAGTATGCTTCTACTTGACACCTGTCCTTTGTGAAGTTGTAGTATTTCAACGGTCAAATTGGCCCATTTCTGCAAAACCTGTTGCTGTTGTAACTGAATGACATAGGCTGCCAATAGTTGAGAATATTAAACTTTAACTGAGATAGATGAAGGATTAAAATTTATATGTATATATAAATAAATAAATATGCGCTCACGCCCGTAACCCAGAGGGGTAGGCAGAGATCATGGATTTCCATTTGGCGCGATCCTGGCAGACCTCATATAGGGACATACTAAAAAGGCGAAGGAGTACCCGTAACCAACGAGCATGTGTACGTAGATGTAGAACAAGCGAGAAAAATGTGCCAGGATGACGCAAAATGGAAAACAGTAATCTCTGCCTACCCCTCTATTATATTTTTTTTAGAATAATTTAAAGAACGAAAACTTGTTCATCTTGTCGCTTTTTTCATTGCTTCTTTCACGTAAATCAGTGAAGATTCGAGACGACGTGTTAATTTTATCTCGTTTGATTCTATCTTGTGACATTATCAGCATCATGTATCCTATCTTATAAATCTATTTTTATTAATAATTTAGTTACTTGCATGTAAGCCTCTGTAGTGATCGCTGGCACACGGTGAAAGGTCAATTTTTCTGTTGAAAATGGCCCGGAACAAAAGACAATGGAAGTTAGTTCTCCTTGTAACAGTTTTTTTAAAAGTGTCTGTGATATCACTACCTATACAGCGAAATTTAAATAGTAATGAAATTACGGATCCTCTAGATAAAACTTTTATGACAACATTCAAACCAAACGTAAATGACGAAAATACAAGACATGAAAACAAAAATACAGCGAATGAAGGTGATAATAAGAAAATAAACAGGACAGACTTACAGACAGATTATATTGAAACTGACGGAAATATTGCAAAGTCTTCTTTACGAAATGTAAGACCTGGACAAGAAGTCAGACAGTATAACATTGTGATAACAAGAGATGGCGATACTTTTACTGGCAGAAGTTTAATGGAAGTTCGACTCGAACTAGAATCTAGGGACAACCCAATTATTTTCCATTGCGAAGGTTTGCAGGTACAGCGAGTCATGACCGCAATTTTTACTGAAGCAAATCTTGTACAGACTGAATTCACCGTCGTAAATTCTAGACTGGAAATCAGGCCTAGTCTGACTGCTTCATCATTTATAGTAGTTGTAGAATACACTGGCAGATTGAGTGACAATGGATACGGACTTTACACAGGATCATACGGTGACAAGTAATATTTTTATAAGCAATCATATGATACAACATTTGTTACTTTACCTACCAATACTTCCCTATATCATTTGAATTATCCTCATATAGTTAATGGCGGAAATAACTTAAATCTTGGAAAATTTTATCACACGTAATTTATATTGGGTTTATGCAAATCTATTTTAAGTGACTTATAATATTATTAATTTATATTTTTATTTTAAAAATCTGAATTGATTTAAGGTTAATAATTGGTCAATATTTCTTTTAACTATTCCAATTAGGTTTAAAATTGTGGTAGGTCATGGTCCAAGACAATAGTTGAATGGTTGATTCGTATCCACGACCTCATCCAATTCGGTAGGCCGAACCCTTACTTACCGAAGAACTAATATTCTATTAGCCCTTTCTTATACGTTATCTCCTAACGCCATATCTTTAATTACACCAAACACAATTTCTATCACCTTATTTTTTGAGATCATCATGGACGTGTCGCGTTGTCGTATTGTTCAACGACTTTGTTAGGGAACTCTGACTTTGCATTTGTCACCTCAAGGCAAAGATTTTACTAATAGTTCTTGCTTCTACGTTTCGTCTGATAAGTGAGGTGCCGTAGGCCTAATTCTAGTTGTCTTACCTTTTCCACCCTTTTCTAATTAGGAAAGGTTGAGAAGGGGAATAGCATTTTACGAAGGAGGAGATGGATAGGAAAATAAAATGTATACGTTTTTAGTTTATCCTTTCTGTAAATTAAATCTAGGCAACGCATCTGCAACTCATTAGATTGTTGCAGATGTTTTTGGGAAGCTGTCGCTTAATATCAGGTGAACCGCTTGCTCATTTACCGCCTTCTTCTATTAAATAATATTATTACATTGTGATCTACATCACACTGGTTGTTTAATCAAATCAACACTGTACGCTTCTTTTAAATAAAATCTGAGCCCTGGATAGTACATTTTTGTTTATGATGATAATGATTAAAATTGTTTCACTACTACCCATAGACTTAATATTATTAAGTCATACAAACGTACATTCTAAATCTATGCTACTATCAGAGTTTATCAACCAACAAACAAATTTCTTCTTTTTATATTATTAGTAAGAACACATAAAATTTTAGGCTACAATAAATATTTTACTACTACATAGTGATTAAAACTATAAATAAGTACTAGTGATCCGCCCGGCTCCGCCCGGGTAGCCGTTTTGGAATATATACATGAAAAATATAAAAATTCGTCCCACGGGAATCGTACATTTTTCCGGTATAAAAAGTAGCCTATATGCTATTCCAGAGTGTAATCTATCTCGGTGCCAAATTTCACCCAGATCTGTTCAGCCGTTTTTGCATGAAAGAATAACAAACATCCATCCATCCATACTGACCAACTTTCGTATTTATAATATTAGTAGGATATAATTCTTTTTAAAATCGTCGTCAGCCTATATCCGTCCACTGCTGAACGTAGGCCTCTCCCATTGATCGCCACAAAGATCGGTCCCCTGCCACCCTCATCCAGTAGGCTCCCGCAGCTTTGACCAGATCGTCGGTCCATCGTGTGGGAGGCCTACCTACGCTGCGTCGACCTGTACGTGGCCGCCACTCTAGGACCTTTCAGAAAGGTCCTAGAGTGGAGGTTTTAAAATAACTTGAATTAAAAAAGAGATACAGATAATTGAATATATTTTGTTTTGTTCCAGCACCTACGTAGCGATGAATCTACATCCTACATTTGCGCGGCGCGTCTTTCCTTGTATAGACGAACCTAACCAATCATCTACAATCAGGTTCACTTTTAATAACTTTGAGTATGACAATTTGGTAGTGAATTCAATGCTGGAAGATAACAGTCAGTAAGTATTAACTCCGAAACTTATTTCAATAACAATAAACATTTAAAGCTTCTCTACCAGAGATCGCTACCAACAGACGCAATGCCAATTGATCCTGGACGGCTTGAAAGCAAACATATAAGCGGCTTTTCAGTATGGGATATAATGAATCATAATATAATACAAAAAGTAGCAGATACGCCATTAACGATCAAAGAGTGAAGACTCGAATTTGGACGCCTTTTCTATAGCTTGCATTATTACATTTATGCTTGAGTGACTAACACTAGCTGTCTTCTTCTTTCTTATTTTAATTACGCTATCCTTTTTACACCATTTGACACGTGTGAATACCATAGATACTTGTCACTGTGTCACATGTATCTATGGTATTATATATCATCGCATATTATATACCATAGATATATAATATACGATTGGCCTTTACACTGTGAGATATATCTTTTGACCAATTTCTGTTCGGCATTGGACCATATTATACAGGGGCGAGGTTGTATCGGCAGCACGAAAGGCGTGTGGGGATAGGAGGATTTCCTCTCCTTTATAACTTTGAAATATCGCTTGGTCCTTCGAAAAATATAGCTTTAGATGTAATATAAACTACATTATATTACTTAGTGAAAAGCTAGCTTTACGGTAAACTAATTCTAAGTGAAGGTTTTAATCAAAATGGTATATATACGCAGAATTTAAAATACTTGAAAAAATTATAGCAATTTTTTTTCTCAACAGAACGCAATTCAGGCCACTACAAGGGCCACCACATTTATGGGGAATGGTCGCTCATAATCTTAACAACGCTTATTTCCCAACGCCGAACGTTGTGTTGAACGGACGTCCGCAGGTAACGAATCAAGAAGCTCAAGCTTCTATAGCCATAAACCATTATTACCATGCGCTCAACGAATGGACGAATAAACCTTACCTAGAAATAATTCTCAATCAAAATGGAAGAATGAACATCTTAGCATTACCTGATACTGACAGGGATTGGTACGCGCTCTCCACTGTGTGTCTTTGGTAAGTATCGATAATTTTTTCTTCAGCACTTGATTATACAAAGACTGCCTCAAATTTTGTCCACATAACTTTTTCTATATAAGGTTTACCTAAAGTTATGCGATCGCCACCCGTAGACATCTACGACAAGCTAATAAGTTGTAGACGCATTGTTGCCCACCTTTAATGGACAGAGGAGGGGACAAACATGAAAAGGAAATTTCCTTTTCCTATCTCCTCCTCCGTCTAACTCATTTTCTTAAAGAAGAAGAAGAAAGAGTCCTTCCTATCCTTTTCTTATTAGAAAAGGGAAGTAAGGGAAAGAAGACAAGAATTAGGGCACATCACTCAACAGATTCAGACATCACAGATATACACACAGACAAACTTAGCTGATCGGGTCTAGACTTCGATTTCCAGTTGAGTCAGTTATCATTAATTTTGATTTTTTTAAAGTGACTGCAGTATGTGTTATCTTTATAGCTCTAACATTATAATTTACCTTGAATCAAAGTAAGCTTGAATATAGATTATCAACAAGTACAATCGTAGATAAGTGAACAGATATTACAAGTTACAAATAATTTAAAAATGGCAATGCATCAGACATTTTCAAGTTATTTGCCTAGCTGTGAGATATAAGGACCACCAGAAACCAGTTCCATTGAGAAATTAAATAACATTACTATTGTATTGTATCTAAATGAAGTTTACTGAAACTTATTTTGTATACGTACGTTGCCACCTACAGGTCTTTGAAAAACATTTATGACGCAAAACTAAAATCGATTTGACATTATCTTGACTTGAAGACGATGTCAGTTTAGTAGGATCACCTGTTATCGCCATATACCATCTCATACGATATTGTTTTCTTAGAAATATTGATATTTTAAGAATACATTTTAACCTAAATTCTTAAGTCATTCGATTTCAAATATCATGTAACCAGGTATTGTTACTAGTACCAAGGTCACATCTCGAATAAATCCATCAAAATCGTATATTTTTTTCATATGTATCGATTGTTCGCCTAGCACTTATAATGAATTATTATTATTATTATTTCGATTTTATTAACTGTCTTAATATATGAATATGGTGAACAAATAAAAACTTCAATCTTAAGTCACTATTGTATAACAAAATAGTTCAAAAAAAATACCCGATTGACTTATATGGGATTTTTGGTGACGTTATATGCTAGAACACTCGAGAGAAGAATACGAATGTAATAATACCCCACTGTTCAAAATTAGTCACGCCGGTTAGGACTCGCAATGGAACGGACAAAAATAGGGTAATGATGCTAAATGTATAGTCAGATTAGAAGTTTCTAAGCGATGATTGTTATATTAGTGATGATTAAAGTTTTTATACTATATGTTACTTTTAGGGAACCGTATGTTTTTATGGAAATAAACCACTCAGTAAAGCAAAGACAACTAGCACTGACTAAAATAGCCGAAATGATGGCCAAGCAGTGGTTCGGCTACGTTATACATCCTGATAACTGGCGCTTCCAGTGGGTCATCAGTGGGCTGGCCACTTATGCCGGGTACGAAGTGCTCAAGGACGTAAGTATTAATTTGTCCGTCGAGTCCAAACAGATGACACGTCTAATGGGATCGAAGTCGGTTGTTTATGTCACGACTGAGTATCGACTT
>JWHW01053304.1:45978-59504 GCA_000931545.1 Papilio glaucus | reverse complement strand
ACAAATTGATAAATAGTGCCAATGTTTGATAGGAATGTTTTCGAATTGCTTCTTGATCTTGGAACACTTTAGTGTCACAGAGAAAGTAAAGGAATACTAACCCTAATGCATTAAACTTATTCTTTTTCCTTTTTTGGTGGCAGTTTTAAGATCCCTATGTCTATAACAACCGTCTAATTTTGATCAATAGAATAAAGAATCCAAATAATTTACCTTCTTTTGGTAAAACTAAATAATAAAAACCAAATCATCACAAAAAACATTATTTACGTCTTTTAAAATATCACACTAATTATAAGCAATTTTTGAAAAATATATATAGACGGCATACATTCATTTGTTAACCGTATCGGGTCGAGCTTTATCTATGTGTAATGCGTACAATGTAAAACGTCTCCCGATACGGCGCCGGACAAACTGGTCCTTCACCCACGCGGATGTCACAAGGCCGTCTTAGAACCAGCGGCGCGAGACTAATGTGCACTCCCATTGTATTACACAAAGATCTCTAGTCACTATATACATTTTAAGGACAGCAAATAAAGCGCTTTAATTATATTATGATGTTTATTGCAGTGAAATTTATGCACAAATAAAGCGCTGAGTGCTAGATTTTTAAACGAATTTCTATTTGAATAATAATGAGTGAAATAGGACAGGGTCGCCATCTAATCTCTTTTCTAACAATAATACTGCCAGTGTTTTTTTAGAAACATTAAAATAAAACACATCCCTAATTCGTTTAGTTGTTCGTTAATGCGCAGCGATGGTTATATAACATCAGGTGAGCTTTTAGCTCGTTTGCCTACAAAAATACTGTAGTCTGTACTTAGAACTGGAACTTACGTTCCCAGGAACCACTTGTGATAATTGTTAAGACTTAATTCCCCCATGTCGTCGCTAACTCGACGACAGGCCAATTGCCACTTTAGAGAGAAAATTATCATTAGTGTATTATTTGTTTGGAAAATAACCAATTTGCCATGAGTTTTAATAAATATTGGTTTGTTTGTTTACGATAACCGAAATTTAAAATGCAATAGTACGCAAATTTTATCTAAAACAGTTTCATTTATCTATACATGGTTAACGGTTTCCATACTTTAATTTAGTTCATTCTCACAAACGACTTGATATCGCGACGCAGATGTACTTCTGGTTTCTGAATTCTTCTGTTTTTCAAGCAACTCTCTTGACAAGTTAAAAGTTATGTCAAATCGTTTTCAGCTTCTACAAGAATAAAAAAGTCGTTGATCATGCTTCTAACCACCCAGATGGTATTTGACCGGACTATTGTCAGCTCTCTAGCTAATTTTTCCATTGACCAGGCTTTCAGAAACCGGGCAATAGTCTATCAGTTTTCATTAGTACCACTTTGTTCAGCGTTCGTTCTCATTAACCATCGTCGATTACCTCATTCTTTATTAGCACTTGTTACCTAGGCAGTTGTCTAGGTAACCAAGTGTACCAAGGTATTCAGACGAATGCTACTAACGAGAAACAAAGCGTATTCTCTGAGGATTAATTATTTTACTTAAAATAATACTATAGTTATAAAAACTTAAAAACATAAGTCCCATTACCTAAAGAATCTATTGTTATTTAAATTAGCACCTAGATGGCGTTATTCTACATTAAAATAAAATTATTATTATTTTCCTTATAATGCTGAACAGGACTAAAATAAAGTTATGAAAAATGTATCGTAATCAGTTCCTTCCGTTCCGCTACATACAAACAAACAAAGAAACAAACATGCAGAAGCTAATAAAATCCTATTAAAAACAATTCGGTTCATTGGTTTCTTCCATGAATCTGACAATTTATTTTGCGTGGTTAATTTTGGTAACATTAGCATATTACTAATTTGTAAATCACTATCGTCAGACAATAGCAGTCCAGCACTGAACATAGTTCTCTAGCAACGCTGGTTAGTTGGCGTTATATATTTCTGAAAATAGTGGTACAATAGATTGTCTATTTCAGGTACTCCTTTTTTTCTATCTGAATTCTTTGCCAAAAGAAGGGTATGATAATAAATAGTACAGTATGATTATAGATGAAGGCAAAAAGAGAAGCTACTCGAAATAGTTATACAATAAAAATGAAGTCGCTAGGTCGTACAGATATTAAAATGCATTGTTCCAAGAAAGATAAGCCATGTTGAATAGTCGGTAACATTTGTAAGTAATAAAGGGAGAGGTCCCTGTTGAATAAAACCAACGAGCCGTAACATTAGGGCTATAAACAAATTCCTACATGTACCTAAGTCTTGGTGACAGGAAGCAGTTTATTGAAGGTTAGTTTTGTTTACAGAGTACTGATTGATTTATAAAATATTTGAGTTGGATTAAAATAAAATATAAACTTTTATAATATAAACTGCTCGGTCTTTTAGATTTACTAAGCCATAACGAGTTATTGATATTTAAGAATGCTTGAATATGACAGCAACGTAGATCTAATCTGGACGGCCGAATATTGTAAAAACTGATATTATTGTATAGAAGAATTTTGTGTACAGAAAGTTGGCCGGAATTCAAAGTAAAAAATTATCAAATCTACAAACAAATGTTCTTTGTGTGATAAGCTAAAAACAACTGTTTATAACACGCTTTCATATCTACATTGATATGTAACTGAATCTTTTGTCATAAATTTGACTAAATTGTATACGATTGGCTTAAAAATTTGCATTCGTAGCCGATGACAAAAGTTCAGTATTATCAAGAAAAAAAAATGGTTCAAGATTGAGAATAACGCCATCTATATGCAAATTTAAATAACAAGTATAAGAGAAGGTATGAAAAATAATGATCCAACACTGGATATACCCTTTTACAACTAAAAGACTTATAAAAGTTATTTTATACAATTTTCTATTATATCCCGAATAATATGGCTATAACAGAAATTACTAAAAATTGTTGGACAACAAATTGATTATGAAAATACCAGATGGCGAAATGCAATCTCAACTGCAAAAAGATTTCGCATCAAGTAACTAAAATTAAACATTGTATAGTAGTTATTTATTTATTTGTTGTTAAAGTGATGCCAATGTCACGTCACAATAACTCTCAGAGTTTATCCGGTACCAACGTGTTTATATGTACCAATGACATGAACGAAATTGAGAACGAAACCAACAGAACTCAGTGGTACCAACGCAAGTGACTTACTAAAAAAGGGCGATATAAGGAGCACCCATAACCGACGAGCATGTATGCGTAGATGTATGAATGTACAAGAAGCGAGAGAGGTGTGCCAGGATCGCGCCAAATGGAAATCCATGATCTTTGCCTACCCCTCTGGGTTACGGGCGTGAGCGCATATTTATTTATTTATTTATTTAAAAAATATTTGGTAAACAATTTGTATGTGTCAAGGGATCTGTTTCATTATATAATACGAGGTCAAAGATTTTTATGTGAATTTTAAAGAATAAGTGTTTATTTAGAACTTAATAAATGTATTTTTACCGATTCACGCAATTTTTCATTGCTTTATTTACCTTGAGTGTGTTTGTGGTGCGTTATTTTTGTATTCGGATTACGTCAGCGTTGCGTCCTTTGAATCATTCACAGTAATTGCAGTTGACATCCCAATTCAGTGGAACAACCATGATCTGGTGTAAATACGTCACGATGTGTATACAGAGTAATAGCACAGCCTTGTATACCCAAAGTGATACACTCTTTGTCTCCGCATTCAAATGCGCTATTTTGATTGTAAGCTAAGCGTGGCGACTTCAATGGCTTTTACATTTGAATAAAACAGACAACACGAACGCTTTTTAAGTTCTCTGACCTGCGAGGTACACTCTTAAAAGGTTATTAAATTATTTTTACGTAAAGAAACTCTGCTACGAGATAGATTTATTGAAAAATATATATTATTAAATCACAAACTAGAAGAAGGTTAAATAATATTAATAATTCCTGGGTTGGCTTTAGGCAGGCGGCCGACCGGCCGTAAAATCTGTAGCCAAACCCATACAGTATGGACTATGGTCATTTCGACACTACATAACGTGGGAAAAGGGCAGCGAGATGATGAAGGTTAAATAAAATATATAAGGCTTTTTCTCCCACGCTAGGATTAACAATTTTATAGTATTTACTACGTCTATTTAAAGTTGAGGAAGTGCAATAAAATTCGCCCACAAAGGCCCATAACTACAATGTGGGTGGGCAAGGCGAACCTTCCTCGTCTGAGACCTCGGACCTACCATTAAAGTAACATTAGTTTGCGTACTTTAAAACAAACTTATTTTATTAATTAAAGTACAATATAAACAGTTATGAAATGTGAAATAATTAAAAAAACAGGTATCAAACCAAACGTTTGTGCGTATCACACACAAAAGGAAAGGTTTTTGTAACACACAAAAGGAAAGGTTGTATAAATTATTGTATGGTAAGTATCAACTAAGATCTGAATTCAGTTATGATTCTTGGTCATAAAAAAACGTTAACCCTTATTGCAATGTTTCTTAAACGTTGTTAGGAAACCAAACCTTCTGGGTTGAATGCAAAAGTCACTGGTGAAATAAGACTTAAGTACAAACAATTATTCGCAAGGTTGGTTGACGTCAAGCAGGCGGCTGGCCGTAAAATCTGTAGCCAAAACATTTTAAACTACGGTCCTACTGTGCCGATCCCTTAAGCGGGAAAAGGGCAGGGAGATGATGAATGCAGTGCAGGAATGTGATACCTAGTATGTAGTCTACATACAAACTACTTGTGCACGAAAATTGGTCGTAATATTGTTTCTCCGCGCGTTTGATATGACATGTGCGTACAAACTGAATAACATTCACAGATTTAAATTTAGATCGCTTGCTGTCATACCACGATGAGGCATATTTAATTCAAGAGCATTGATCATTACAGTTGCCCATTCATAATTTAACTATATACATTTAACTGTCAAGCCATTTAATGTTTCTGGTGTAGATAGAGTTAACAAGTAAAACTAATTCAATTTATTTACTGTTTATATGTAACTGACGTACGATTCTTGGAGATAAATTACTTCTTGATATTTGATACCCTCACCTTGTGATGGTAAGTGGGACATCTAGCTACAATTAATGTGATTTTATACGAAAAAAATATTAAAATAGCAATTATTAATTAATAATTTATTATTAATAATTAATTAATAATATGTATATACGAATAAAATTGTATTGGAAATCCATGATCTCTGCCTACCCCTCTGTAATACGTGTGTGAGCACATATTTATTTATTATTTTCAACGTGTTTAGTAGTTCTTTTTTCTATAGATGGTTGATGGATTTTGTTCACTCTAGAAAAAGGCGCAATTCAGCTGCACGTCAAATAATTGGAGAATTAAATTCTGGAGTTAAAGTCCAGAGATGCTAGCTTATCACTCAATTACTCCACTTATCAATTGTATTTCCTTAAAGTTATGACATAATTTACAATTGCCTTCACCATTAATATAGCAACACACTTTCTGAATAAAGTAAGTGATAGTTTATTTGAAAATTAAAGTTACTTACTTGGTTGTACCCTCCTCTTTATAATCGAGAATGAATATTCCGTCGTCTTCTTTCTTCAAACGTTTATTGAACGAAATTTTTAACAAATACTGAGTCTTGTGTACATTGTATTGTTTTAAAGAATCAATTAAATAGATGTACAGCTTGCCTCTAACTTTATCGAACTCGTAAGGTCTGTGTTTGTTCACTAAGTCCAAATCTCCGTCCAGCACTTTGATGGAGTCGCGCCTTATGTCCAAATCCCGAGCATCTAACTCGATAACTTTCACATTAGGTGCGTTGGAGATAATAGTAATTACCATATTGCAATCATAATACGATTCTCCCGATTTATAAATATAAGGAATCAATGTTATTTCATATTGCACTGGATACACTGTGTAATTCAAGCATTCTTCATCGACGAAACTTGCTTTGATCGTTGTAAAAGATATTAAAAAGTAAAAAAGGTAAAGGAACATTTTTTTTTTTAAATTTCGGTCAGAAGTAATAGAACACGTCCTCGCGCGCCGCGCGTAAAACTGCGTTTTGTATTTTGCACCGGCCATCGCCTTGGCGCCAAAGTTGTCCAACGTACGAAGACCTCCCCTGCCTCCTCTTCATCGCATATTCGACGACCAGCATCCGGTAATATAGTACATTAGCACGGCTCTTTATAATATGGATATATTTTGAACGTAAAACATACGTATAAGTTCGTAAGTTTTTTGTAACTGGCTGGTTATATTTTGCATTTTATGTCGTATGAAACTTTTACTGTTTTGTTGACGTAATTATATGTTTGTTGTCATAAATTAAGCAGTATTCGTCGATAACGGAAAAGGGCGGACAGGGCGTGTAGACAGATAACAAAGGTTTAAAGGGGCCTTAAGGTTATAAGACTATTCAGATCGATTTCTTTGGTTTTGTATTAAGGGAAACTGAAGGGCTAAGCTCGACCGGTGAAATACCACGTCCTTACAGAAAACAGGCGTGAAGTAGAAGTGTTCTGCGTTTCGTCTGATAAGTGGGGTGCCGGAGGCCCAAGTCTAGTCCTTTTCTCCTTTCCAACCGTTTCTAATAAGGAGAAGATGGGAAGGGAAAGAGTATTTGACGGGTGAGGGTATGGATAGGAAAAAGAAATATCCTTTTTTCTGTTCATCCTCTCATCTGTCTAAAAGGTAGGCAACGCATGTGCAACTGTTTTGCTTGTTGCGGATGTCTATGGGTAGCGGTCACGGTCACTTAAAGCCAGATAACCAGCTTTCTCGTTTGCATAATTTGTTATATTTTTAAATATTATATTTAACTAAGAGTTCAGATGTATAAATGCATTGACTAGCATACAACATTGATAACCTTAAAACCATTTTACATTTCCTTCATACAGTTTGACCTTCTCTATCTTTGTAGTCGGTAGCATAATTTATTTTAGTATTTAAAAAAAAAATGTTAACACACAATGGATTTAATGATAATACCCGAGGAGGGATGGCGTCAGGCAGGCGGTCGGGAGTAAAAAACACTAACCTATTAAAGTATAGCCCACGGTCGTACAGTGCCGAACCCACAAAAAAGTGGGAAATAGGCAAGAAAAGTAATGTTTTCGTAATTGAAAATGTTTCTAACACAACTCTACCGTAAGGTGACGTCTTATGAAAAAATGATAACCATCCGATAAAGTATCTGTATGAGTGCGTGTGAAGGTGTAAGTAATCAAAAAGTTTGAGCAACAACTGAGCCTCCTACTATTATCGTAGAATAAGTCTCATTATGTATTTCATTAGCAACTCCAAAATACACGCTAGTCGTTGGTTGACCCCCCTGGAGCATTGGTAATTTCCCAATATTTTCGGCAAATTAATTTCCTCCGATTTCAACCCGTTAGGTAAATAGGAGCGGCTGACTAATAAAATAAAAATAAATCAGCCTTTTTAGTCTATCTCCCCACTACAGGGATACAGACCTCTTCTTCAGAGAGGGAAGGGGCCGTAATCCACCACGATATCCCAGTGCGTGTTGGTGGATGTCACATGTATTCGAATTTAGTGGTTCTATGCCGGTTTCCTCACGATGTTTTCCTTCACCGTTTTTGGAGCAGTGATGATGAATTAGATTCCACAAAGTAATGCGCTTGCCTGGGATCGAACCCGCGACCTACAGTACATAAGTCGGGGCCTATAAATCTGAGTCACCACTACTGCAAGCGGCTGACTAGTTCAACATAGACCTAACATCATTCAAATTATGTTAGAAATTCAGCGGTTAGAAAACATGGAGAATGCGAGTTGTGTAAAATAATTTCCGGCGGCTCTGTGGATTCTCATGGAAGTGGTCATTGAAACAACAGAAAAATTCAATATAAAAATATTTATTACTAATCTACTGGTTTAGTGGATTGGGATCTCTTTTATTTAAAACATTCAAAAACTTATAAGGTATTTTAATTACATATATAAATACACATAAATATACAAAATACTTATCAAAACTAATAGTATCACTTAAATAATTAATCAATTTACGTTGCATATTATCTTAATTTAGCTAGATTTATTACGAAAATGCGACTTAATAAAAAGATATTAATCTTTAAATTAATACATATTATGCATATATTACGAAATTTATTAAAAAAATATTGATGGTTAATAATTAGCATACATAGAGAAGAGTACCCCAGCTAGTAGAATACCAACAGAAGCTGTTGCTGTTGTCCCAAGGTTCTTCAGACTCTTCATTATATCAGCTTTATGACTGTCAGCCCAGGCGAGGGACGCGCGCGCCCTGCCCAAGCCACCGCGCGCGGAGTTGACCGCCTGCTCGGTGCATTCACTACAGGTATTCAGCCAGTCTTCGAACTGTAGGTAATTTTTGTAGTAAATTACGTCTGAGTACGTCCCTGTTCCATTCGAATTCGTAGTACAATTATGACAAATCTTTTAACCTACTTTTAATCATTTAGAGTCATGCATATTTCTCATGGATCGCGTCCACTATTGTTACTTTCAATTGTGTCTATTGAATGTATCCATTGAAGATATAGATAATGAATGTATCCATAGAATATAATAGAGGATTTTAAAAATACCCATAACCTCCTAGCGTATACGTGAAGCTGTAGTGATATTGAAGGAAGTGGTATGCCAGGACCAAGTGGACGAAATGGAAATCCGTAATTGCTGCCTTCCCCTCTGTACCATGGGCGTAAATGCTTATCTGAATGTAACAATTACATCCGCAAAATCTGATATAGAACGCAGGTTGTTTATTAGTTAAGGCCTGACGAAAACCACGTTTCATTACGTCATTTATTTTTTGCAAAAGTTCCTCTCAACATTTAAAAATAGCGTAAATAGGTCAAATGAGTCGGACCGATCGCGAAGCTAAAAATGATTGCTCTTCTACAAGGTCACGAACAAATTTACGATACGGCAATGGCGAGCTGCCAGTGTGCACAACTGTTTATTAAATTACATATTAACAACAACGATGACCTTGTTACCTAGTAATAAGAGTAACAAGCTGTTATGTTGTAGGTCATCCGTTCGATTCCTAAGCGATGCAAAAGTTAAGTAAGGTTGTTCACATCACGAATGTTCACGGTCGGTGTAGGTTTAGATATGGCGGCACACTTAGTCTCTGTCATATTGTGCTTCAATAATTTAATGAAAAGCAGATAGTTCCTACTATTTCCCTTTAGCAAAAGGTTAGTAACAAGAAGGGACAATAATTTGTTAGCAACTAATAATACTGTAGGAAACATGACAACTATCTGATACTACTAAACCCTGGACTGTAACTGTGTATAAATACTTCTATTGAAAAAAAAAATGAATTGAATTGAATAAAACGAGCAAATGATTCACTTGATTTCAAATGAGCTCTACCCATAGGGATCTGCAACAAGCTGTCTGCAACAAGATGAGTTGCAGATTTGTAATCTACCTTTTCCTATTTAACCCCCTCCCGCCCCAAATTCCAATTTTTTCCTTATTGGAAACAGAAATGGAAAAGAAGTGAATTATGCCTCCGGCACCTCACTCATCGAATTGCAGTCTTCTGTGAGGTAGAGCTGGCCCATTTGGGCAACAGATGTTGTTGCAGGCTCTACCATTATCAACTTCATAATTAACATACGAAATAATAACGCCAGCATAACTAATAATACGGAGTTTTAACACGAATTGTGCCTTTATTGACCTTCTCCTAACTAATTGCTTTGTCACTGTGACCCAAATGACCGGCCCTCAAACACCGCTCGGTGTTACGCATACATTCATTAAGAGCGATACTTCGCGATTGTTTGACGAAGTGTTCCAACAGGGAATCCGCTAGCTTTCGGAGATCGATCGCTTCTATATGAAATAAGGGTTACGAAAACAAAAACCTCATTGGCTGTTACAAACAAAGGCAGAAAATGAAGAATACACTTATACTAATGGTAGTTTTTTAAACCAAAAGAAGTGTATGCATCATCATTATAACACTAAATAAAAGAGACATTGCATTACACACTGCTTACAACTCATACTTTATGAAAAGGTTAAATAGAGGAAGTAAAGAATTTAATCTAAGGGTGCGTCCACATCTGGCGAATGCGCCACAAAAGCGCAGCTCGAGAGATGCGAGCGTGCCTTTTACCGCCCGCGCACTGTTCGCGAGCAAGCTACGCTCCGTGCATGTACGTGAGCGGCACAAGATCGACGACTTGATGATTTACTTCCCCCCACCCGCAGCGCAGCAAGCACGCGCGCACCTCGCGTGCCGCTCGAGCGCACTTCTAAAGCTTTGCATGAGTTGCGCTAAAATGGTGCCCAAACAATTGCGCGCGTGCGCCGCGTATGCAGTTCGCGAACGGCTCGCCAAACTGCACATTCGGCGCATTTTCCAGACCCTTGTCATCCGTTTTCAAAGAAAAGTTGAATAAAGTAAAGGAACAAAATGAAGGCGGGTATAGAAAAGACAAGGGCATTTGGTGACCTCTTTTTGAATGGAAATTGTTTGATACTTTACTTTCTTTACCTTTTTAAATTCGTCAGCAGAACGCAAACTGGTGGCGACAGTCGACAGCACCGAGTCTATCGTTGTTGTGTATCTGTCAACATTAAAATATAGAGCATGTTAGATTAGTTTTTACATCGATAATCAATTTAGTTTCGACAAAATATGTAATACTCACATTTCAGTCCAGAGCGTAAAGTTCTGTTGCAAAGCTTCAAGAACGACCGGGACATTCTTGTAGTTAGATAGGACACTCGACACGGGCACCGTCAGGTCTTGTGTCTTTATCGGACTGTCTTCCACTAACATGGAAACTAGATATCTGTAAATTAAATCGTTGTTTGTAAGTACAACAAACAACTTTTTATCTATTACTAGCTAGCCCGTCAAACTGCGCTCCGCCCTATAATTAATAGATAGTTCACTATTTTGGCGATAATGGCTTACACATAAAACATAGATATATGTTGTTGCGGGCTTTTTTGTAGAACTTTTTAATGTTAACATTTTCATTATACATTATACACGTGTAACTCTAACGGGTTTTGCAGCGAACACCAGAAAAGCTCGCATATGGCGGATTTTTTTACTGCTTACTTGATAATTATCGTGATATTTTGGACAATTCACCTTTATAAACTATAGCCTATGTGTTATAAGCTTTATTAATGTAAAGTTCCATTAAAATCCATTTAGTAGTTTTTGCATGAAACAATAACAAACATCCATACATTCAAACTTTTGCATTTATAATATTAGTAGGATTGCCAACAATTTTTTCCACATATTTTGCTTTACAATTAATTATAAGTTAAGTTCTTGTGTTTTGATTAAATCATATATCTTTAAATAACACGACGAATAGGTTATGTGATGGTTAATGAAATATTATCGCAATACGATGCTATTCTGCATTTTCATCTTGTTGAATTGAGATAAATGTTGTTGCGACTTTTCGCACAAGGAAATTTTGCGAAGCCCACGGCTCTATTTAAATTTAAATTCGTCAATGGTTTAACTCTAACATGTAATAAAAGAACCAGTCGGCTATTTTCATTTCCCCCTAGACTATCCCATTATATCATTCATCATCATCACTATATCATCTATTAAAGGAAATCTTTCCACCGATAAATATAATGAAGAAAACATTAAAACAGAACAACTGGAAGGCAAATGCTCTAAAAGTATAGAAATATCAATAATGAAATGTAAACCTATTGAGCTGAGTTTTATCAGTCGTGCAGCCGAGGATCTCTCCAATGGTTCTGCCTTCATTGGCTACGTTGTGGGTCGACATGCGACGCCACAAGAAGTCGTAGTCATCGGCGCCGCTGTACCGCAACCCGGTGCAGTAAGCTGCGACCCTGAGGCTCGGAGATATCCTGAAACATAATAAATAATTAGAATAGACGGTGTCCGAAAATATAGTTGTTTTTAGCAACAATTGGAAGAAAAATATCAGAAGCTATGTGCAAACATAACAAGTAAATAAACTTTCCCTGTATTAATGCTATATTTATTCTTTAAAATATTATATTAATAACTTCTCATATAACACAATCAAAACAGACAGAGTCAGAAAGTTTTCTTTTTTTTTAAATCGACTGGACTTAGAATCTAATTTCACGATCGTTTGTCAGCCGTAAACCGATCGATTAAATGGAATCACTCAGTAATATTACAAGTTTAGTAGCTTATAACACTTACTCTGTACCATTTTCTTTTAATCTCTTAAAAAGTCCAACAGTGTAGTCAACGCAACCTTGGTGGCCAAGTTTGCAAGCGAATTCCGTTACTTGAGCACGATTTCTAAGAGTTACAAAATCATCTGACGGTCTGTCTTCAAAACCGATTTTGTTAATTATGTTATCTATAAGCTGAAGACCATAATCCTGCAAACAAATATTATGGTAATACGAAAATCTAAAACAATTAATCATTCCTATTGCACAAACGGAAAAAATCACGAAAACGATATAAATATATAAAAAATATGGTTTTAGGGCGCATCCTAAACTATCACAATCCATTTTATTAGAAGAGTTAATTATAGAAATGGTGACAGATAATGCGACCATCTCCTTTTTAAATAAATAACATTTTTTCTGCGAGTTTTTTATTGATAGTAATAGTAATTTTTTATTTTGGCACAAATTCGGCTTCTATAACACGCCTAAATATCTTGATCTTCAATCGTCCCTTCGATCGTTTCAGATCATCGAGCATTGTCATTTGCTTTGCTTCTACTGCGGATTTCATTTCATTCACTTCTGATGATCTACATGAACTTACCTCAATAATTTCTAAAGCATCTGATCCTAAATAGAAGGATCTTAATTTATTCAAACCCCGAATTGCAGCATTCCAGACTGAGTAGTGAGTTTCATCAGCTAAAAACTCCAACACCTCGTACAGAAGTTCAAATTTCACTTCGTCAGCGTAAACAAAAGCGAACAAATCGTTTACAAGCTGAAATTTAAAAAGATTTATAATATTTACATCATCATCTTTTTTTTAACTTAAAATTAACCTAATTGAAATATGTAAGTACTTTTTCCCGTGTGTTTTTATATATATGTACTCTAGTTAATTTTACCATAAGAACAATAAAAACAATTTAAAGTATCGGTGTATAGATACCTACTATTCAGAGATAGGTACATCTTTAAACGAGGGTCTTAATAGTCGTACTTAGCCAGAGGAACGCCGTGAATTTTATAATACCTAGAATCTGGTATTAGTCATCTTATTTTGATACGTAAAATCAGAAGTGTACTTTTACATTTTAAGGAAAACGCTGATGTTGTCTAAACGCACATTAATTCGGAGAAGGAAAATAAACTTATTAAAAATATACGTCTTGTAGGGGGTAATCTCTCCTCTTAAACTTTAAATTTTTTTTTGGAAGACTACCCACAGGCATCCGCAACAAGTAAATGAGTTGCAGATGTGTTACCTTTAATGGACAGGGGGAATGACAAGAAAAAGGATATTTCCGTCTTCTGTCC
>JWHW01053304.1:26951-45268 GCA_000931545.1 Papilio glaucus | reverse complement strand
TAGGTCATGTGCTATAGGTATCAACAGTTACCCCATCGGGCGTGCAATATGACAGAGATTATAAAATTAATGCAACAATCTTAAAGTTCAAAATCAAAATAAGAACACAAGTAACAATGCAAACTCGGACCAATAACTTAATATATGTAATGTTTAATTTGTGTATTTAAAAAAATCCTCCATAGAATAAAATGAATGTTCCAGCAACCAATTCTTCAATTTAAATTTAAAGATTTTACCGTTCAGTGCCTTGATATCTATAGGTAAATGGTTGTAAACTCTTATAGCGGTGACATACGCGCTTTTAAAATACATTTGATTTTTTATATTTGGCATTTTGAGATTATTTTGATAACGGGGACGTAAATTACGGCGTTCTGTAGATTTTAGTTGGAAAATTTACGTTTTAAGGAAACCGCTGATGTTGTCTAAACGCACATTAATTCGGAGAAGGAAAATAAACTTATTAAAAATATACGTCCAAATAGATTATCTGGTTTAGATGAGTATGTTTGTTTTTAATGGAAGAAGGTAGCAAACGAATTACCTGATGAGTGACCGCACCGACCGAATTTTCAAAATCGGTTCAGAAAATTTAGAGATTACCCCCTTGTAGGGGGTAATCACTCCTCTTAAACTTTACATATTTTTTTGGAAGATTACCCACAGGCATCCGCAACAAGCAAAAATCCTCTACGTCCTATCCTATCCTTCGTAGGAAACGATGGGAAGGCAAAAACGACTGACACCAGGCCTCCACCACCTTACTCTTTGGATGAAACACAGAAGTATAAAATACTCCTGCTTCACTCCTGTCTCCTGTGAGGTGGCCCATTCCTACCACAGATGTTGTTGTTGCGGGCTCTACTCCTTTTAAATATGTAACCGTTACCCACCTTAGCTCTATTTAAATGGTCAATTTTTTCTCGGTCATTGCCTTTAAGGGCAGCAGCGATAAGTCGCCAAGATTCTATGTCATAGTTTACTCTGTATAGACCTGCAAAAATTATATTTACAATGATTAATCGAAAATTTCCATGGAGGCATTTTTATTATGATCCGAAAAATAAACGCACAGAATTTACAAATTCTGGAATTGTCAAGAAATAAAATGCAAAATGTATCTCAAGCTATTTCCTATATCACAAGCAATACTAAAATAAATGACTGCGGTTACCTGTTTCTTGCAAATTGAAAATCACCCAATGACGCTCCGTGGTCTTAACCTGCACGTCAATAGTCTCAGTTTTGTTGTGCATTATAAACATCGGCTTGGTATTCGTGAAGTTCGGAGCCAGTCCCGTGGTGAGGGTTATTGGTATTTTGTACAATTCATCTGATTGAATTGAAGAATTGATGTAGAAACGCTTCTGTGAATAGAGACAAAAATGTCTAAGTACATCACTTATTGCATAATTTTTTCTCAAGAACGTATTTTATATGAAAATGTATTTCACAAAAAACACAAAGAGATGTTAAGTAACCTAGAAATATTAAATAATAGACAATGTAAATATTCATTGGATTAAAGAGTTCAAGAATTGAATAGGAAAAAGATATTTTCACGCAACAAGAGAAATTTATGTTTCGAAAGTAAGTGGCAGTGTAGGCCGGAGTTGGCCTAAAAGTACTTATACCGACCAGATTTTTCGATATAAGTACTCCTAATCTAACAATTTTTATATCAATCTCTTATTTATAATCTAGAACAACATATACTCATACAATCGATTATAAGAATCGGTGTGTTATGTAACATGAAAATATGAAATAAATAAAGTATAAACAAACTTGTGTTAATGTTATTTTATTTTCTTCATAATTGACATCGACGTGCAGCACAGGATGGCCTGATTTTGAAATCCAAGAACTCATAACAGTTGTAATATCTGTGTCTGGATAAGCGGACAGCGCGTTAAACGTCTCTACTGCGTTATGTAGACTCGTGTACAATCTATCTGGATATCCCACGTCGAATTCACTGCGATTTAATATTATATTTTAATTACTAGTACATGACATTAACCAAAACGCTGTAGTACCCAGTGAACGAAATAGTACCTAGTTATTCTTTTATTTATGGAATAAGGTGGCATACGAGCAAGCGGATCACCTTATGTTAAGTAAGCGCTACCCATAGACATCCGCAACAAGCACATGTGTTGCAGATGCGTTGCCTACCTTTAATGGACATAGGAGGGGAACAGACAGGAAAAAGGATATTTCCTTTTCCCCGCCAACCTCCTCCCCGTCCAATCCTCTTCCGGTTACCATCCTGTCCTTATGAGGAAAGGGTGGGAAGGGGAAGAGGACTGAAATTAGGCCTCCGGCACCTCACTCATCAGATGAAACGCAGAGTACTTCTACTTCACACCTGTTTTCTGTGAGGTCGTGGTATTTCACCGGTCGAGCCAGCCCATTCGTGCAACAGATGTTGTTGTTGCGGACTCTATCACTGTTAAATTGTATTCTTATTGTATAGTATTATTTGTTTAAACATGCTATAGGCTATAGCAGAAATCGGCGGAAGAATTGCTAAACTTAAGTAAACAGAAAGATCTAGAATTGCACACAGGTACAGGATGACATAGCGTAGGTAATCCTCTCTCAAGATGGACAAATTATTTCTCCAAGGAGTCCAATTTATTAGTGATTCTTTACGACAATTCATTGACAAAGCCCACTTCCAGCAGGCAAAATAATGTTGATGATAAAAAATGTGAAACAATTAACTTACTTAGCTCTAAGATAAGCATTTAAACCAAATTTAAAAGCTTCATCTCCTAACAAATGGTGCATCATTCTAATGACAGAGCCAGCCTTCTGGTATGTTATTGTACCAAAATGTCCACTGATTTCAGCGGGAGAGTTTACATTATCGTTTGTAATAGCAGCTGCATCAGGGGAGTCGTCTGCTTCGTAAGCGGAGTACACTGACCCGGTAACGAGCATGTCACCGGCTCCTACATCTGGTTCAATCTGTTATAATTGGGGAAAAAAAATTATAGACAAACAATCCGCCCGGCTTCACTCGGGTTAATAGACATACATATTGAAAACACAAACATAATATAGCCTAGCTTATTCAATGATAGAAGAGCTTTCTATTGGTGCTTTTTTTAAATCGGATCAGTAGTTTTTAGTTTAAACTTTTTTAGCAAGGGGTGTTACGATTTCCAAAAAAGTTGAATGTAATTTGATTCTTACCAAAGCGGTTATATAATCCTGGAAATAATTGGCAAATCCTTCATTGAGCCAGGTGTTGCTCCACCAGTGGCAAGTGACAAGGTTGCCGAACCACATGTGCGTTGTTTCGTGAGCAACTATTTGCGCCACCCTGTACTTGTAATGTGGGGTAGAAACATCAGGCACGTACAACAATAACGCTTCTCTAGAATAAAAATAATTTTATCTATATTAGTATTTGCATTTTTTAATAAAATTGGTTAGGTAGACTGACATACTATCCTTCTAAGTTTACGTAGTAGAGTACTAAGATCTGAACTACATATCGTTTATTATCAGCATCGTCTGTATCTACTAGATCTGTATAAAGTATATAGTAGTATATAGCTATTTGTTTAATTTCGTTATTAGTACATACACTAAAAACATTTACGCTAGTGTTTCAGATGGATAAATTAATTGACATACTCTGTATACACTTTTAATTGTGATCCAATTCAAAATTCGTATCAATTTATAAAACTTTTGTTAGTAACTAGGAATCAGTTTACCTGTATTTAACCAAACCCCAGTTCTCCATGGCACCTGAATTAAAATCTGGCAACGCGACATGGTCCAGTCCTAGTTGACTATTAGTGGAATAATAGTCGATTCCGAAATAATCGCCCAAGGCTTGAACAACTCTTCGTCCAAAGTCGAAGGCATATTCAGTTTGATTCTTCGCTTCTGGTCTCGTGTAAACGCCAAACTCGTTCGATCCGTTTGTTATACTCGATGTAGCCTCGAACTCCGAAATAAGGAATGCGACCAGGTATGTAGACATTTTAGGTGACGGGTAAAACTGTTCTCGTACGTAACCATTTGAGCTGAAAGTTATTTTTATTGTTACTAGTGTTCGCCCAGGAGTCGAAATTCATCAGGCTACTTAAAATAAAACATAATTCACCAGTCTACTTTTGTAGAAAAGTATTGTTCAATGAATGTTTCATTTTAGTTCATTTAGTATGCCCTCGCGTCTATATCGAATCTTTAAATCCAATTCACACAAACATCTGTACGCTCATTAAAGATCAGGTATAGAAAATTTAAATCAAATATGGTACAAAAATCATTTAAAAGACTTTTTCTGCACTATGCACTAGAATCGGGAATAATAAATCCGACCATGACAATATATACTTATCCAGGATTTTGAAGAATAAGTTATTTTAGATACATAAGATCTCTTAATCCAGTAGTTCTACTACACCAGCAGTCGTAGAGTAGGAGCGTTTCTTAAATAAAGTCGCAAAAAATAGAGTATCGATAGTAACAGAAAACCATCTATAGATTAAAAATTATCATTATAAATACGTGTATTGCTTACAGGTTGGCACTTGTCTGTAATTTAGTGTTAGCTCGAGATTGCTTGTAGTTGGCCGGTCTGTCAATGGTCAATGTGAAAACAGCTTTCAACGCCGGCTCGTCAAAGCATGGGAACACTTTCCTGGCATGCGTTGGCTCCAGCTGAGTTGCACCCAACCATCTGTAATAAAATACGATCTCACTATACGTACAGCAATAGTTTAGTACATAATTAGTACACGATTTCATAGGTGTAAAAGTTAAGCCTCTAAGTTTGATTGATTTTTTAGTACCTAAAAGAAATCGAAAATTAATTACAATTATCAAATCTATTTTTTAATTATCACAAGTCTGATTTTCTTGACTATAAGAATTGATTCCAGAAATGATTTCATGTCTGTAAGAATATGTAATTGGGTAGTGTTTTGAAAACGCTTAAACGGACTATTTGGTCCGTTTAAGCGTATTTGTATTGTGTATGTTTTAATCAATACATGGAAGTTTAATAAAAGTCAAAGATTTTGTAGCAAACGAATTTTAAGCAATTTTTTAACTAATTTATTTATCATTTCGTATCCGTAACTGAAGAGCCGAGACAGTGCCTCTGATAAGATGTCTAGAATACAAGATGTCTATCTGCGCCTTTGATTTACGGGCGTGAGCCCATAATTATTTTTATTTTACATTTATGTAATGTAATATCATTTATTTGTGCAATACAATTGCTGGCTTTATATTGAATCTGAACAAAAATCCTCGAGATAAGTTGTTGATTTAGCAAGACTTGATGGCATTATCAGCTTGTTTGATCATGCTTCTTCACATTGTCGTAGACAGATAACAAAGTGTGCGGATTACTTTAAGTGGTGTACCTATCTATTGCTGTATCTCTCTGATGTTAGGAATTTACTCAACTGTATGTCACTTTTTGCCAGTAATGTGTAATATCTGGGAGGAAAAATACCATGCGACAAGGATTTTTTTAGATATATGTGGTAGGTCTAAGAAGAGACGGATGGATCGCGTGAAAGGTGACATAAATAAGAAGGGAGTGGAGATTTAAATAACGAACGATTGATCAAAAAGGTTGAAAAACTTATTGTGATAACCCCACGTAATGTGAGAAAAGGGCACGATGATAATGAACTGGCAGTAAGAAGCAAATTATTTAGTGTAGTTTGAATCATCACGAATCAGTTCTCGAATCTAGTTGGATCCTACTTGATGAATGCTCAAACTGTCCATTATTTGGGATTTTTTTGGCTCCGTATACCAAGAAAGGCTGTTGATGTGTCGAAAAATCGAATGTATCACACTTTTACCACATTTTTTCATTTTAAAATCTTTTTAGTTTAGAAACGGATAAATTTTGATACGATCATCTAAGCTTGATACAGTTATCATGTGTCTTACAATGAATGAGAATACAGAGCCAGATACCTGATATATTAAATTCTGTCAAAATATAGTAAGTTTCTAATTCTATCTATGATTATATACCGCTCAAATAGAAACTACATCACTACAATGTTATAAATATTTATATGATACTTACTTTTTCACTCCATTGTCGTAGTAATTGTTTCTATAAAATCCTTTCAAATCTTTTCTAATCGGACCCACGTAGACTATTTTCAAATTGTATTCAATACCAATTTGCAACTCGTTTTGGAAATTCAACAAAGCGAATGTGTACTTTTCATCAAATTGAAGCCCATTCTCTGAATTTAAATCATTCGATGAGCCCCCAGTTAAAGTGATATTTGCTGCTGAAAACGTTAAATCCTCCGAATGTAACTTGATCTGATTTGTATTGGCTGAAGTTGTAAATTTTATATTTACTTCTCCATCAAAAGTGAACGCTCTGCCATCGCCCGTGTCAAAGTACGGCGTGATTAATATCGAGTACTCTGACGGTGTGATCGAAGTGTTCAGTCTATAGTTTGTATCACAAAATACATTCTCCAATATCAAACTAAATACCGCCACCTTTAACATATATCGAAGCATTGCTGAAAAAAAAGTTGCATCATATTAAAGAATCACCTATATGTTCTGGACAGTACAAACCAGTACGTGTTCTTTAATGACAAGGTTGTATTTAACATTTAAAGAGTTTGATAAATAACATGATCAAATGTTGTTATGTTACAAATAATTTTGTTATGTAACGTTTGTAACGTAACGTTGTACGTTACACGCTATGTTATAATTATAAAGTGAAGTTTTAACATTTTTAAGTGGTGTTACATTTTATATCCCAGTAATCATCGTTAGCAAATTACGACACACATTATTTATTGTTATGAAAAATGAATTGTGATCGGTTAAGAAGTGTGCTAATTTTTAAATTAATACGACATTTTGGATTCCGTTCGAATTACGTTGCGACCAAATATAAATATTTGCGGAGTTTGTTGGAGTTATACAAATATACTATTATATTATTCAATCCTATTGTACAGTAAACTGTTATGCAATATGGCGAAAGTAACAATAACGTGATAATTACTTCTAGGATCACTGATTTATTAGTTAGATTATATTTCGTTATATTTATATGTAAAGCTGTGCTATGCTGAAAGGCAGCGTTTTAAGACTATAAAAAGGCATCAACTGCTAAACGTTGTTCTACCGCATTAACTCAATTCCAAAATTAGTCAGAAATCATCCTATTCCTAACACACATAAACTAAATCAATGTATGTAACGAAATCTTACAAATCTAATTTTCATCAATTTCTAAAGGTCCGATCGACATGAAAATTTGCAGTCATGTAAAGGACCAATCAGTACGAACAGAGAAAGGGACAGTAGTGTAGTAAGTTAAACATAATATGTAACTTAACTGAATTCACACAACAAATAAAATGTGCTAATATTTCTTAAAGAAAAGAAAAATCTTTATCCAACTTACCTGACGTGTTGGCTTCGACGATTTATTGTGTAAACTATTCATTCATGTCATCATCACATTAGATATTTGATAAGACACATCTCAAGTATTTACCTTATCAAAGTACTCGTTGATAAACGCCGTACATTGTGTCAAGACAATCTTGTTAATAGAAGATTCTGCCAATTTTGAAGTAGGCGATTGTAGTAGTTTGTACAAAGTTAAATCCATTGTTAATGAATTACATTTTCGAATTCAGCACATATTTATAACTATAAAGTAGGGGATTTATAAGTTTTATAAGAGAAAGCCTCGAGTTGGCTCTTGCTAATACAGCCCGGTGCAAAATAGATTGTGATGGAATCAGAAGTTAAAAGATTTTTATATGAAAAAAATATTAAAATCCCGTATTGGTGATCGAAATCGTGCAATTTAGTTACTTCTTATTATAAACTCTCACGCCCTTAATCTAGAAGTGTTTAGCAGAGATTATGGATTTTTGTTTGCTACGGTCCTGGAATACCTTTCTCGCGTTTTCAACATTACCTTTATTTAATATATTAGTTCTAAGTTGAAGTAAAAGTAATCTTATAAGGCGATGTATGTTCCCTATAGACTTGGAAACGGCTGGACCGATTTAGATGAAATATTCAATCGTTCAGATTGGCCCAGCGGGTGTGAGTTTGGTATCGATCGGATCGGTTGTCGGGTACAACTATGTTGATCCGATCGAAGCCGAGGCGCATCAATTATCTAATTAAAACTGTAATAGAATGATAAAACAATCTGGTGAATTTAATTTAAACAAGTAAAAAAAATAATTTAATTTTGTTAAATTGTTTTATTAAAATTAATGTTGTTTTCTCTACAAAACAATCTCCTTAAAATATTTACATATTATAATTTAAATTATATATACACGTAAACATGATCATGGAGTAAAATAAATATTTTTTTAATAAATTTAATATAATTTAATATATAATATAATTATCTATATAACCAATTAAAATATCTGATTAAAAAGTTTTTATCTAATCATTAAGGCGATTAATGTTGTCAATAACAGCATCACAGTCGGCATAGCCGTGGAAGCTGATCCCCTAGCTGCTCTTAATATAGCACTGGCTCTGTCAGTGCCCCACTGCATGTTCGCACGCGTTGATGCGATGGCGTTCAAACCTGTCTGGAACTCTGGAATGGTCGCCTGGTTCGCTCTAAGCCAGGACTCCATCTATAAGAACATAATTACTCAAATCAAATACACTAATCATAAATAGGGCTAGTTCATCTGTAATACGCAGTAGCTCGGAAAATGAAAATACCGTATTCACGCTGACACAGGAATAAAGCGATATTGTGTCGAACGTCCTGTAAATTCGCTTTGCTGACTACCCGCAAAGAAGTTGCTTATTGCGTAATTTCGATGTTTATTAGACATAGTAATAATTAACTTACATCTTGGAGACCTTCCTCATCCAGATAACTTGCCAAATTGATAAGCACGTTGTCAAACCACGCTGGCAGAACGACACTGCAAAGGAAAAAGTCAAATTTAAATTTAATTATTTTTAAACGCCTGATTATTATAAGAAATACTGAATACGTAAAGAAATGTTTGCTATTAAATTTCAACGGGGGCTTATTTAGCGCTTAAGTTAAAGTGATATTATTGATTGTTCAGATATTAATCCTGTTACAGCCTACATAGAATGTTTCACATTTATTCACGATTTATGGAACCTTAGTTGTAATAATAATAATAACCACATTTAACGGTGAGTAGAGTAGAGCCTGCAACAATAACATCTGTTGCACGAATGGGCCGGCTCGAGAGGTGAATACCACGACCTCACAGAAGACAGACGTGAAGTACAAGTATGCTTCTGCGTTATGTCTGATGAGTAAGGGGCCGGAGGCCCAATTTCAGTCTTTCTCCCTTTCCATCCTGTACTAATAAGAATAGGATGGGAAGGCAAAGAGGATTGGTTGGGGAGGGGGTGGATAGGAAAAGTAAACATCCCTTTTCCTGTATATCCCCCTCCTTTGTCCATTAAAGTTGCAAGGTATGTACGTCCCATTTACTTGTTTCGGATGTCTATGGGTAGCGATCACTTAACATCAGGAGACCCGCTTATTCGTTTGCCACTTTCTATCATTAAAAACATATCGTATTATCAAAAAATTCTTGTCATGTTAAACTTTTAACGTCGAATTTAAAGGGATTCATGTCTTATGAATAAACGGCTGCCGATTAAGAATATACCAGAGTTCTCGGTGATCTAGTAACCATTTTACTATTTATTTTTAGGTTATTGCCAAGATGTCGACCGTAGTGGATGCTTCAGACATTTAAACGATAATAAATTTGACTTTGTACTTACGCCCTCCTGATATCGTTGATCCTCTGCTTAACAAATTGGAGAGCCACCTTAGCGTTATTACGATCTCCCATGTAGAGGAACGTCAGAGCGTTCACTCTGTCTTGAGCCTTAACATCATCGCTAAGAACCATTTCAAGGAATCTGTGAAGTACAATATAATTATACAATCTGTGAAGTTATTGTCCTGTCATACTATGTCCTATACTAATTGTGGAATTAAAGGCACTAATGGACGCATGGAATAAAATTTATAAAATGTATTTTTCGTTAAAAATGACGCCAGATATTTTAGAAATAAACCTTCATGAATACAGTACTGGCAAAGCCAAAGCGTACATTCAAATACTTTTATTTGATTAATAATTATTGAATACAAATTATTGCGTTAATCATCTCTTTTATATCTCTGTTATATAGTCTTAAATAGTACAGTAATTTTTTTGAAAACAATAATAATTCTTACTCCTGAATTGCTCTTTCATTGGTCGTGCATCCCAAAGACCTGAGCATGGCGACTTGATCGCCCATGTTGTTGGAGTCAAGTCGCCGCTGGTAAAGGAACCTCCAGTCCTCATATCCGCCGTCACGCAGTCCCTCGCAGAACACATGCCTTCTCAAATTAGGGTTGACACTAAAATCAAATAGACTAAGTAGATAGATTTTACACAGATTGTATGCTCTGATTTGTGCGCGAATGCACATCACTTTACATAGACACCCTTGACATTTGAATACCTGTCATTATATAAAAAAAATTGCCAACCTTTTTATTTAAATAGATAAAATATTTAGGTGTTGGATCAGTTTTATTGTTTAATTGTAGATTACAATTTTACTTGAATTATTTTTTAATTATTATAAATTTGCTTGAATTAAGTTAAATTCTAATCACCAATAAAGCAATTTCGGATTGGATAATAAAATTGTTCTAGACAGAATCGCGTGCCGAAGTTCAATTTACACATGAGGTAATGCAAAAGGGTAATCTGGCGGATTAACGATCTAATACGTAGACAGAAAAGGAAATTGACCGAACCTGTAACAGCAGTTATGGGTAGTTTGTTATTTCACGAACAAATAGAATATTGATGAGAATTAGTGGACTTGCCTGGTCGTATGTGAGGAAGTACCAATCAATTCTAAATTCTTTGCTTCTTTTATGTTAAATTTCAGCGAAACATGTGAAAACATCTTAACTTTTATCTCTATCATATGCTTTGATATTATATACACTCAGCCCTTAACCCAGTGGTATGGGCAGAGATTACGATGTGATAAAGACAATTTATTCACAGAAGTCTTAACGATGACTTCGAGATGATCACAATCAAAAACATTAATTAATTAAATGCATACCTTACTCCGTTTGTTCGTAAAGCTACAAATTTCTGAACAGCGTTGTTCAGGCAACCCTCGTGGCCAATGTTACAAGCGTACGTTAAGACGAAGAATCTATTTAAGGTAGTGGTAAGCGAGTCGTTGGGTCTGACGTCATACCCGAGCTCATTGATCACGACGTCTAAGTATCCTAGGAGAATCGCCTGTGAAAATACATATGAGGAGTTAAAGAATCAAAATCAAGGTTTATGTTTGTTGCACATTATGTCAACAGTTTTACACCGTTAAGCTGCGACTTGAGGAAGACGATTCGTTGATGAACCGAATCCAGACAAGGTAGTATTTAAGAGTACTCATTTCTTCACCACTCATCTCTCACTGGTCACAAATTTTCTTGATGATCGTATTCCACCGTAATCTCATGCGGTTCATTAAGCCAGGTTCATTACATCCATTCTATGTCATACATACTTTGTATATCCATGCCATGGATCCTATTGAAGAGTCACTAGAGTAGACATTCGTACAATTGTAAATGATTGGGTGAGTCCTCCTCCCTTTTCCATCCTTATAAAGATTGGGAAGCAGAAGAGAACTGGAGGGGATGAATAGGACAAGGAAACTTCCTTTTGACTGGCTATCCTCTACTCTGTCTATTAAAAATAGGCAACGTATCTGCGACTCATTTGCTTGTTGCGGATACTTATGGTTAGCCGTCACTTAACATCATGTGACGCGCTTGCTTGTTTGCCACTTGCTCCCATAAAAAAAATGAATGGAAGAAAGTTTACTCACGTCAAAATCAGCGAGTGAATCCGGCAAATGTAAGAATCGATTCCTCAACCAACTAAATCCAGTAATCGCGGGATACCAGACGAAGAAGTTAGTCTCGTCCTTTAAGAATTCTAAGATTTGGAATCCGAGGTTGAAAGTTATTCTTTCTGACCTCATCAAAGCGAACACGTCGTCAACGATCTGAAAATAAAACAAATACACATCTCAATATTTAGTAATATTCGGTTTCCACAGATAGAGTAGCTGTGCTTTAGTCGGCAGAGTAACTAGGTCTGATATTTGAGAATTAAAAATCTTTCGCGTAATTAAAAATATGAGCTAAAATTGAAAAAAAATTTAAGAAATATAGAGTTCTCAGAACTTCCATAAGTTTACTTACTATAGTTAGTTTATTTACTGCATTGTATTATGGTCGCACTAACCTTGACAGTGGTATCAAAAACTTGTTGATTTACTTGATAGCAACCGTAGTAAATAATAAATTACTATATAAATACTAATTTCAATTGTTACCTGTGCTCTGTTTAAGTAGTGTATGCTCTCTCTGTTTTGTTTTAGTGCACTGGCGATCATTTCCCAGTTGTGCGTGTCATAGTTGACTCGATAAATACCTAATAATATTAATTATTATCATATTACAAAAATACAGATTTATTGGTAAATTAAAACTAAACAAGATTGATATTTAAAACAGACATAGCATTTATTTCAAGTATTTAATTTGGTGTGTTTATTTAAGCTATCCATACCTTTCTGTTGTACATTAAAAATGACCCATTCGTGTCGAGCCTCCTTCTGAATGCGGTGAGTCCTGCCAATCATCACTTCACTAGGTCTGAGATTATTCCAATTGGGATTACTGCCAGTTGTGTAGGTGAGTGGAAGATGCCACGCTTGTTCAGTGGGCGCAGCAGAGGCACTGATAAAGAACCGCTCCTAAAAATAAAAAGTCGAGTCGCTCAGTGAAATGAAATAAAACATTTTATTGAGCCAACGTGGTAATAGTAATTTAAGTAGAATGAATTCACTTTTACAAGAATTTAATTATGTTTAATACATACTTAAAGGTGAAAGGTGACATGATTCAGAAGTAGAATGAGATGACAAAAAGAAGAAGATGACGACTGAAATGACGGACGATAGATTGAAAATCATAACGACCCCACATAAAGGGGGAAAAGGGCAGGAAGATGATGACATACTTTATCTAATGGTCGTTAAATGTTCTACTCATTTTTTTTTTGAAATAGTCCCAATTTTTATATTTATGTTGCAAGTAACTATTTCTTAAATCTTACAGGCTAACCGCCAGAATCCGAAATAGCCGTGGAATACCATACCACCTTATACTCGCCACTTGATATAAAATTTAGTGCTGCGCTAGTGGTGCTAGTTAGTGCGTTAGTGAAGCGCTATAAGGAATTATATTTCGCATAGACGCACCTGAGTGAGCTCGATCACGCCAGTATTCATGTTGACGTTGACGTTCAGGACGGGGTACCCGCGCTCCTCTACCCAGTAACGCATGAATTCTGTTATATTGACGCTGCTGTCCACAGTGGAGTCCTCGGCGACGGCTTTCGAGAAACTATTGTAAAGGTGGAACGGAAAAGCATGTTCGTATGATCTGAAAAAAAAAATATAGAAAATAATTAGAGTGAAAACTTATAATTTTGAGCTCCGACACTCTTCGGAATATATAAAACATATTACATTTCAAATATTTGCCAATAGATGGCGCTTTATGATTATCTGACTAACCATGTTGAGAACGACTAAGATATAGAACAATTTATTTCACATTTAAAATTATAACTTCTCCATTTTTGTACGTGTACTAATGTAAGATCTATGTTGGTATAAACAAGAAATTACCTGTCAACCAAAAAGTAGTTCAATGCCTTCCTAAAAGTGTTCTCAGTGACGAAATGTTTTAACATGAGCAATAGAGAGGCGCCCTTGCTGTAGCTTATACCAGAGAAGTGGCCGGTCACTTGAGCTGGCGTGTTGACAGTGTGTTGTAAAGCTCTGGTGGATGCGGACTGGTCTGCGGACAGCGCACTTTGAAGGTAGAACACGTTGAACTGGGCCTCTAGTTCCATTGACGGATCAACCTGGTAGAAATAAAAAAAATGATTTAAGGACTGATTCATTTATTTATTTATTCATTCATTCATGGTTATCTGTTTCTTCGATTATTTGCTTACTTATTCCGTCGTTCATTCATTCATTCGTCCGTTGGTTCTTTTATGGGCCATTTTTTATTTAAAGGAAAACCTAGATACATCTTAAATCTGCGACAAACCACTGTTTTTTGTCAAGTCAAACAAAGAAATAACATGACGTCACAGAACATGAGCTAAGGGTTATGCCTTAGCTATTCATCTGATGAGTATGATGGTGTTAATGGACCTATTCCCTTAATGTCCCCTTTCACTCCCTTCCCTTTTTAACTAATTAAGATTTATCTAAGGTTTGTAATAATAATCTTACTCCATCCATTGCGAAATATTCGAAGTAACTTGCAAAACCTTCGTTTATCCAAACGTTATCCCACCATCTGCATGTGACAAGGTTACCGAACCACTTGTGGGCTAATTCGTGGGCCGTGATTGTTGCGATGTATTTCTTATCCAAGGCATTAGTTTCACCTTCTTCGTACAGCAGACGAACCTCTCTGTAAGTAAATGAATAAAATAAAAATAAATAAATAAACAGTAATAACCTAAATTGACATAAGTCAGCAAGTTATTAAAAGAATAAAATATAAAAGCCTTTTACCTATAAGAAACGAAACCCCAATTTTCTGTAGCTCCAGAAGCCCAGTCAGGAACCGCGATTTGATCATTTTTCATATCTGGTCCCATAGTATAATAGTCAATGCCAAAGTACTCCTCGAACCAACGTGTTAAAGGCGGTCCAACCTCCAGAGCATATGCACCTTGTCCACGAGCATTTGGACGCGCGAGGATACGGTACGGCCTTGCCGCATCATTATTGTCCGCTATGACAGTAAACTCTTCACTTATATGGAAAGTGACCAGATAAGCAGACATTCTGGGTGTTCTATGGAATACTTCCTTTACTCTGTCGCCCACGCTGTAATTAAAAAATAAAACTAATTACTTTGTGGTTATAAAAAGTATGTATAATGCTCATTCAGTTTTTGGGAACGTTTGAAAACCCAGACTTTGATATATGATCCAAACTGACAGTTAACATAACTTAACTGCAAGTTTTAATAAAGTCAATAAGAAAAGTAATTTCTTAAGAGAGACACAATTTTTCAAATGATCGAACATTTAAGTAATGAAATTTATTTTGGAAGAGATAACGCCGCGAGGTGAAATGACTACATAGAATTTGACGCACTATAAAGTCGAATTTCAAACTAAGATTTATTAAAACTACAGTTGTTAAACTTACACAGTGCTCTGTGCTATTCTCATGTTAGAATAGCTTTCCGTGAAATTTATGGGACGATAGATAGTAATGTCGAATGTTGACTTAAATCCGGGTTCGTCAAAGCTGGGGAACACCTGTCTGGAGTTAGTGGGCTGTAAGTGTGTTGCGGCGTACCAGCTGAAACAATATAAATGGGTTAAATTAAATTGCCGATTCCATCAGAAGAAGAAAGAATGTATGTAAAGACCAAAAAATAAGAGAAAGAGAAAAAAGTAGAATAAAAGATTATTAAAAAATTTTGTATTGATCTGATCATCCTAATTATCATCAACCAAAAGACTTTACTGCTTGGCGTAAATCCTCTAAAGTTCGCAACAAATATCAGTAACATGACGCCATTCTTAAGTCCCACTGACTCCCACAACTTTGACCAGATCGGCTTTTTTGTCGGCGGTACCTATACGATATCCGGGCCGCCATCCTAGGATCTTTAGGTTACATCGGCCAACTTATCTACTAAACTACGCGAATTTTATTTATTTATGTATTTAGTGTCAGTCTACCCGATGTAACCAGCTCCAAGTATATAATGATAATACAGTAAATAAGAAATTGTACACTTACTGAAGTCTACCATCATTTCCTCTATAACTCCCTCTAAACACGCCCCTGGATAAGGGTGTTTCATTAATATTCCCTAAATATCCTATAGTCAATTTATAGACACGATTATTCTCTAATGTGATTCCATCCCCTAAGTTGATTTGTAGAAAATGAAACTGACGAAGTCGTTCGAATGGATTCATAGGATTGAGAATTATTGGCACATTTGCCTCGTCGGTGACAGTAACATGAAAAATGTCCCGCACATTTTCCTGCACAATAAGTGAGTTGATGCCGCTTCTTGTAGCCTGCAATGAAAAACGTATTTAAACACTTAAATCAATAAGATTCATACGACAACAACGATATCTTGTTACGATTTATAACTACACAAGGCATACATTGAAAACACGAAAGAAAAAGAAACAAAGAAGTAATAGTACTTTAAGATCTAAGATAGTATAGTGCCAACCTATTATAGGTAATATAAACTCTAATGTTGTCTAAATACCAAGGTAATTCAACATTTTGTCATTATTTTCAGACAATTTTATTACAATTAGTCATCAGACCAATGATATTATAGTACAAAAACTATCAGATATGCCATTAGCGGTCGAAAAGTGAAGACTCGAAAGTGTCCCAACTGGGACGCTTTTTCTTTATCTTCCTTCATGTGCTAGCTTTAGTAGTGCTAGCTTTCGTCATGTGTTTATATTTACGCTTAAGTGACAAACACTAGCTGTCCTCTTTTTTCTCATTATTTTAATTACGCAATACTTTTTACACTATTTGACATGTCAGTGTGTTTGGAACACTTTTGACCGGTGATTTTGTATGAGTATAACATATCTATAGTGTAAAATATCATTGCTTCAGACCAAATTATAATTGAAAAGATGGAAAATACGTTAATGTATATTATGTTTAAATAATTGACACTATTGAGTTTAATCTAGCTTTATCAAAAGAATATATATGAAATGATACGAGTATCAATATTTCAAAGTACAAAATAAATGTCAAATATAAAATTTTGTCATATTTCTTTCTTGCACAATTTTTCCTAGTTTGTCCTTCGCGGCTAGCCATTAAGAAGAACATCATTTATTGGATTAATAAGTAGATTTGATGATAGAATGGAAGATAATGTAGATAATACAATTCAACAAATACTTACTCTAACATAAATCGTAACTGTACCATCAAACGTGAAAGCTTGTCTATGAGAAGTAGCTTCAAAATATGGTACAATTTCCACATCATAATGTACAGGGTCTAGGTCTTCTGGTAATCTAAACATGGTCTCGGAATCGTTCCGTTCAATATCTGAGTACGGCGTTTCGTAGTCCAAAGGGAAATCAGTTTTGACGAGGGCCAGCAAAACTGACAGTATAGTCAGTTTTACTATTAGTGACATTGTTCTAAAAATACGTAATACTGATGAAAATTAAATACAAAATTCAACTAAAATTGCTAGCAGACACAGGAATTTATACAATCAACTGCTAAAAGCCTAATAGTACGGACTACCAAACATAAGGTCATGGGTTCGAATCCATCATATTGTTGTGAACTCTCAGCACAAGCACACTCTTAGTTGGATTGGTTAACAAAATTTATTATTGTTTAGACAGTTTACAAATTTCTTAAAATTCTATGAGGGAAGAATTAAAAACTTTGCTGCGTAGGAATTTATAATTCTTTAATGAGTAGCCTATCGTTTACTGTCAGGTGAACGTGCTTCTCATAACAGCGATTTTTTTTTATAGAAAAAGTTTTATGCCCTTGTTCGTACAATACTAATAATCAATAGTTTAAAAGCTAAAAAAACACGCGAAGCTCTACGTATTTTTGATTTAACTAGGTCGTTGTTCTCAATCTTAAAATAAATAAAGATGACGTTGATTCTGGTCAGAACTAAGTCATGAAGGTGTCATCGGTCGGGTAAAGTTTTAATTTTATCTGTCGTTTGGAAGTGGGGAAATTCAAGGTTAAATAAGCTCATTACATACATACCAGTGAAGGTAATATAGTAGGTATTTTTTTCGTAACTATTATGCTCCAAAGGGATGATTAGGGATAAAGAAAGTATGAACTATATTTAATTCTTTGAACTAGAATTTTTTAAATTAACGTTGAGAAGTTAAGTAATCAAGGAATCAATAAATAAAATTGAGGAAAGGAATGATTCATAAAAATATATTTTAATTTTTGAGTCGTTAAAATAATGTCTATACTAAATACTTAAAGCTTTAGTTGATTTCAAATTGAAATACGATATCGATCGACTTTTGACACGATGTTACATGAAGTAACAAACATAATACGATATCGATCGACTTTTGACACGATGTTACATGAAG
>JWHW01053304.1:0-16259 GCA_000931545.1 Papilio glaucus | reverse complement strand
GATCAAAGGACGTATCTTCCGCGATCACCGCGAAAGACTCGCTGATTAGGAAGGTGACCAGGTAAGAGGACATTACTGGTGTTGCATAGAAGTTTTCACGAGTACGATTGCCAATTCTGCGAAGGAAAATTATTATTTAGGTCTTAATATTTCACTGTTTTCTAATCTATAATCATGTATTCCTTGCCACAAGGATTCTCGTAGAAAGACCCAAAATGTACAACTTTAAAGATACGCACAAAAAAATGATATAACTATAACTTTTGTTTTTTCATGCTTCCATACGGGACAAGAGTAATTTTGACCTTGTCTGGCTCTCTCTCCTGGAAAGATTTACTTAATATCACACATTGTAAAACACAGTTATTCAAGGAATATGTATGTAACTTAAAAATGGTTCTATGACCTTCTATTTATAATCACAGTTGAGATACTACATTCAATGCGTAGACAGTTATCTGTACATATTTAATTCTTACGTGTCAGTGGATTGAATACGAGTATTGGAAAAAGTTGCCGAATAACTTGTTGGCTTTGACAGGTGAAGTTTGAACACCGCTTTGAAGAGAGGTTCATCCCAACAAGGGAAGGCTTGTCTGGCGTTATATGGCTGGAAGTGTGTTGTGGCGTAGATCCTAAAAATAATTAAAATCATTGTATGATTTTACAGTTATAGCTTAATGAAGTAATATTTCAATTGTCTAAAATCCAACATTGTGTGTATTAAAACACAACGAATCTATCTATCTAGTGTTAAAAAATGTTATCTTCTTAAATCGTATTCTTATCCAGATTTTTCTACATAGTTGCCGCAAATACATAAATTAAATTTATTTTCATAAAAAAACTTTAGTCTCAATTTAAAAAAAAGCAATTGTGATGAAAAATATTTCCTTAATGGATCAGCAAAATTATACGAAAGAGCGTGAGACACGTAAACATCTGATTTGAAATTAAATCTCACCTTTCATTACCATTCTCGTCAATGTACCACCCCCTCCAGATACCACGTTTCATTGGCCCCTCGTTCATTGTGCTGGAGTAATCTATTTCAAGGGTATAATTTGTATGTACTACTAAGGTCTGTTGCAAGTTGATCTTCAAGAAATGGTACTGCGGCTCAAGTGTGATAGGTTCTAGTGGATTTAACTGCACAGGTGATCCAAAAGAGTCCAAAACACTGATGGCATTTATTGAATCCACATTGGCATGAAGGACGATTTGAGTGACGTTCTGTTCGATTGCCTAGAAAGAATTTAAAGCGTAGTTTCTAACAACAAGTTTTAGTGATGGTTTTGATTTTTGATTTTCTCTTTTCCTTTCAACTTAGACCTTAAAGTGACCTTTGCTCTATGACATTTTTGTTGTCAAAAATATTTAAGTATTATGACGATTGTAAAACTTTTACAAATATCTTATCAATCATTCATATAATTGTTGATAAATTTTATACGTAGCTGCAAGACGTTCACATATTTAATAATATATTACATGTTTCCTATTTCGTACTTTTTATACGTATTATATACTTTTTACATTTGATATCTGTCACTAAACGAACGAACATGCGGTTCACTTGTGACCTTGATGTTAAGTGACCGGTACCCATAGTGCAACAAGCATATGATGTGAAGTGGCAGATGCGTTGCCTACCTATAATAGACATAGGAGGGGACAAACAGGAAAAAGGATATTTCCTTTTCCTATTGTCCCCTCTCCGTCCAAACCTTTTCTCTTTCCCATCCTCTTCATATCAAGAAAGGGTGGGAAGCAAAAGATGACGACGACGATGGCATTTAATTGAACGCCTCGCTAGTAATTTGGTGGAATTACAATCAACATTGCTAAGCTTAATCTACGCTACCACCATAATGATACATAAATACGTTGAGGCTCCAACGACCCACAGTCATAATCGCTCTGCGATGTGCAGTTTTGTCTAGAAAGTGAAGTATAGAGTCGCACACTTTCCTTTTTATATACATAATAGATAAGAGCCTTTAACAAAACTTATGACGTAAGTAAAATAAACATACCATTATTTTAATATATTCCTTTCCGTCATAACTAAAAGGTCTGTCTGTCCGTTCGGCGAAGTATAAATCTATATAGACGTCGTAGTCGAGCGGTATAACGTTTTGCGGCAGCCTATACTGCTCGTTGTTTCTTGTGGTCACAGCATCTTCAGTGGGCACAAAGTCTTCTAAATCTCTATACAATGTTATCGGATGGTCACCAGCGACTGATGCAATGAGCATTAAGCTCAGACCTATTAACTTGGACATTTCTGAAATATAACAATAGCATTTTATGATAAATGAGGTTGTAGTCAAACAATCTATAGTGTGTTCTGTCTGTCTTAGATTCTGTGACAGTGTCAGGATATGAGAACTTAAGTATTATCTGGATTGGAACTTATAGCTTAGGGAACAATATAAACATTGTAATGCAAAATATTTGCAACAACACGAATGAATCTTAGAATAAGTTCAAAAGGCACATCTAAGAAATATTAAACACATAATAAAACAACTAATTTTTATCCTTTTACTTTAACTTCAGTCCAAAAATTGTCCACTGCCAAATGATCCAATGATCACCACAAATATCGATCCCTGCCGTTCTCGTCCAGAGTACTCCCACAACATTGACCGATCTGGTCTGGAGATCAGTCATCGGTCAACCTTGAGGTAGGCCTACCTACTCTGCGTGGGTAAGACTTCCAAGACTTTTTGGACTCGGCAATCGGTTCTGCGAGCAATGTGAGCGTCTCATTCCCACTTAAGTTTTAACTATTGAAATTCTTCTTTCATAAGTACAATGCGTGTATTGACAAAGGTGCCACATTGAGGTTCCAGATCGCAGTATGTTTCTAGCTGCTGGTTGGATCTCTCAGGAACATCGGCTTGGTCGTTACTCCCTTTAGTGAGTTCCCGAAATTAAATTTAGTTAAGGGTAATAGTCTTTCCTTTTATTAAAAAATATTGACGATTCGGGGTATTTTTTGTAATCGGCCAAAATTTATTAGTACCATAAATTCCAGTACTCACCTGATAAATGTAATGTCCTTTATGTAGCACACAATAAAATAAAATGAAGTTGTTCCTTTTTAGATTTTTACTTCGATATACATAATGGCAGGGCTTCATCGATATCTGATAAAATATCTATCAAATAATTAGCCGTCTTTATCAATGATGTGATATATTGTATAGCTTATATGTGAATAGAAGTTTATATGCTGATTTCTATCAGAGAGATCTACATGGGGAGATAAAGGTATAGGTAAAGGTAAAGATAGATAAAGGTTTGACTTTAGGGTCACGTAACAATGTTTTATTTTATAAATGAACGTAGTACAGAGATACAGAAAGAGTAATTTTAAAAGCAGAGACAAATTAGAATATTTCTATTCGTTTAAATATGTATAAATAAGAAGAAACTGACAGACTGGTATATACTGCTGCGTCCAGCACGTGAAATTTATGAATTGTATGAAAGTTTCAACGGAGCAATAATTTTTCTTCAGCAGAATTACTTGATTTACTTGAACAAGTACTACCCGTGCGAACCTGGGTCGGGTGGCTAGTATTAAATAAATTTAAGGATAGATTTCATATGTCATTACTATTCTTCTCTGTAACGGGTCTAGGTTCATATATAGCTTAATGTTCTATTGTAAGAAATGTCCATGTACATCTTACATCGATCAGATTAGTGACGGTATAAGGAGTACCAACAACCGATCAGCATATATGCGTACATGCGGATGTAGAAGTTCGACCTGTGCCAGGATCGCGCCAAACGAAAATAATTTCTGTCTACCCATCTTGGCTACGGGCGTGATCGCATATTATATTCACATATGTACCATAACCTCCCAATATTAATATTATACCACAACTTCAAAGAACTTAAGGGTTCAATCAGAGGTTGATGTAAATTGTAATATTTTTTTAAGATTGTTTTAGCAAGGCATTGTAATCTATTTGGAGCTTGTTATTTATTTTACAGATTTTTATATGGTTTTATTTTGAAAATTAAGAATGTAGTATCCTTAATAAATATTATGGGCCGATAAAAAAGGACACCATGGGAGTTCCGTTAATTTTTTTAAAATGATGTGGTTATTACAAAAGAAAATGATACAACGGATCGAGACTCCACAACGGCTGGACCAATTTCTTTGAAATTTTCAAGAAACAAATAGATTGACCTAGAAGGTGTTGCTGTGAAGTTTTATAGCGGTCGGATCAACATAATTATTGCTACCCGGACGAAGCCGGGGCGGATCACTAGTGAATAATAAAACAACACTTTAAAATATGTAAGCTATTTTATTGTTTCCATAAATTATAAAATTAACGTTACTATTAATTATAAACGCTACACGCTAAATCATTTCAAGAAGTTAACTGCTAAAGCCGCCATCACCATGACAACGGAGACTGTAACAGATCCCGCAGAGCTCCTGACGTTTCTGACAGCAGTTAACAATTGAACAGCTGCGTTGTTGGCCCATTCCAGATTCGCAATACCTGAAGACACGACGTTCACACCAGCAGAGAATGAAGAACCAAGAGCGATTTGGTTACTGTACACCCAAGATTGGAACTGAAACAAGGACATTATTTTAATTTACTCTTTTTGTAACAATATCTCAGGAATATGACTCGATGGCTTCTGGTTGCCTTACCTGTGAGATATGCTGGAACTCTCTCATGAAACCTGATAGTGCGTTTATGCAAATATCAAGTCTAGCAGGGCCACCATAACTGTAATAAAAATTGTCACTTTTAGTTCTTTTTGTTTCATTTTTATGATCTTTTTTAAATCTTATATATTCTCTCCCACTCACACACACATACATCATCATCTCCCTTACCTTTTCCCACTTATGTGGAGTCAGTGGCTACTGTCTTTACTACCTGACGCCAACCCTCCCCGGAAATCTCACACATATACATATTTTATTTCCTCAGTAGTCTAAATTAAAACCTTTTGATTAAGAATTTGTTGTAATAAGAACTTACTTGGTGCGAATAGCGTTGAAGTAGTTGTAGAGGAAGTTTAAGACGATCTGGAAGTTCTCCCGGTTTCCTTGCAGGGCGTACTGGAACGCGTTCGTGCGGTCGTGGATGCGAATCCTGTCGTTGTGCATTGATTGCTGTAGGTAGCTGCGAAAATATACATTATAGTTATGATATGTATAATCAATATGAATAAAAACTTTTTAAACAGATTTATAGATTATAAATTAATAGAAAATTGATAATATTTCTTTCTTTTGTTAGCCTTTCAACCATATCTAGTGGTGAGTAAATAGATCCATGCATAAACATAAGATATTATTTTCAATAACATCTACAAAGAACAATACAGACAATACAGAGTCAGATGCCTTTTCCTGTCTTCAAATTAGGATGAAGAAAAATAGATTAGTTTTTATTTATTATTATATTATGAAATTAATTAAATAGTCTTATGTAAATTTAAACTAATAAAAATATATAATTACTGTTCCAAGGAGACTCTGTCCCTGGTGCAGGCGAGGGTACGCAGCATCACCACCATGTCGGCCGTGTTCTCGCTTTCGTTGTACTTCCTGAAGAGGAAGTTGTAGTCGCTGCTATTGCCGTACCGGATGCCGGTGCAGTAGACATACCGGCGAGCGTTCACTGGGACCCTTCAACAATTTCAACTTGTTACAAGATAATCAACTCTTTCAGACTTTCAACTTGCTAAAAATTTATTACTCACGAGTACCTGAACCAGAAGCTAATAAGTACAATTTTTTTTTTATAATTTTCGTCTACGCAGTACTAATGAGTGTTCTGCATAGTCCCTAGTTGTGTATGTTAGTTTAATCAAATGACATCTTATTAGCTATAACTTATATCGATCAGATTAGTGGCTTACTAAAAAAGGCCGATATAAGGAGCACCCATAAGCGACGAGCATGTATGCGTAGATGTATGAATGTAGAAGAAGCGAGAGAGGTGTGCCAGGATCACGCCAAAAGGAAATCCATGATCTCTGCCTACCCCTATGGGTTACGGGCGTGAGCGCATATTTATTTATTTATCTTACTAGTTTAACAAGTAAATTGGTTGTCTCACGTCGCGGGTCCGAACCCAGGCAGGCGCTTTACTTTGAGCAAATTTATTTCATCACCACTGCTCCAAAAATGGTGAAGGAAAACATCGTGAGAAAACCGGCATGTCTTAGAACAGATAAATTCGAAGACATGTGACATCCACCAACCCGCACTGGGCCAGCGTGGTGGATTACGGCGCCTACCCTCTCTCGGAGAGGAGGCCTGTCCCCTGCAATGGGGAACATTCTAGAAAAGGTTGATTAATTATATTTATTATTATTATTGGTTTTTTAAGAACAATTTGTGCAACACCTATCTCTCAAAATCTCATAATAATGGACAAAAAGAATTCAGATTAAGATATAAAAACTTACAGATTGTTTTCGTTTTGTCTGAAGGCGCGCCACTTGGCTAGGCTGTCGGCGATGCAGCCTTCGTGGCCCATGTTGCAGGCGTAGTTTAGGATTTGCATTCGGTTAAGGATCGTTGATGTTGAGTCGGTAGCACGCTCTTCATAGCCTAAATGTTGAATGGCTGATTCCATGAGTTCCATTAAATAGGCCTGCATACGAAAAATATAATAAAATCATTAAAATACAATTTCCTTACATTTTATCTTCAAATCTACTGGTCCATGGCAGAACCTTCCTAACAGTGGATTTTTTTCAAAATCGGTTCAGTAGATCCCGAGATTACCCCCTCAAAGTTTTCCTCTTTATACTATTAGTATAGAAGATAGATAAGTGTCAAATGATAAGGCACTGCGTGCTCCAAAGTTAGATGTACTTTAAGGCACTTACACTGAACTCCTCACTAGCAACTGGCAGGTGTTCCAGCCTTGCTCTGAGCCAGTCGAGCTGGGTGAGAGCGCCGGCCCACACGTAGTAGTCAGTTTCATCCTTCAGGAAGGATAGGACGTCAAAAGCGCGATTGACGTTGATCACTCCGGCACGGATGAAGAATAACACATCGTTTACAATCTGAAAACAAAAAAAAATGGTTTTTATATTGGATTTGTCATCATCATCTCAAGAAAAGGGCAATTTCCCACTCTTGTGAGGACGGCACAGCATGATTGTAGTCCATACGTTTTGGCTATATTTTTTACGGCCGGCCGCCTGCCTGACGCCAACCCTCCTCCTTTATATTGGATTTGTATTGAATAAATTTTTCTCGAAGGACACCTAGAGATACCTAAGGATATGTATAATTTGATAAAATTAATAAACCACATATATTAAGTTTTAATTCCGTCTCTGGATAGCATCTACACGTCTATATTTACTTCTAAGCACGATCTTCAAACTTCAATATGTCTTCAATCAAAGAACAATTTGCTGTCTTGAAATTAGCGGTATACTTAACGGGTCTTTGTATCTATGAGTCCTAAGCAACACAATATTTTACAAATACCAATGTCAGGTTTAATCGAGTAACCAAATAACATAGAGTAAAAGTTTTGTAAACAGAGGCGTATTTCGATTTAAAAATTGTCGTGACAGCCAAAATACTTTCTTCTTTTCAGCTAATCGTCTATTGCTAAACGTAAGGCTACACCCAAAAATCGTTCAAATATCGGTTCCCTGTCGCCAAATAAACTTACCTGAGCTCTATTCAATTTGTGAATGCTAGTTCTGTTCCTACGCAAATGAGCTGCGATCATCTCCCAGTTATGATCATCGTAATTGACACGGTATAAACCTTGAATAAAAGAAGAATCATGTAAAAAAAAGGTTGTAATAAATGTAAATTTTAGATTTGAGAATATTGACTGTAAATAACAAATTGTATGTAGTCTTAACCATTATAGACATGAATAATGTTTAAACAACTTTTATTAGCAGGATGAGATTGATATGTTCTTTTTAACGAAAGACTAAAATAAAATATAATTAGCTTAGCTTGATACGACAGGTCTTAACCATATCATGAATAGTTATTGTTTAGTTACCAGATTGAGCTATGTTCAGCATGACCCAGTGATGTCCGGGATCTTTGCGGATGACGGTAGACTGTGTGGTCATGACAAATCTGGGCCTTGTAGACCCGAAGTTCATCTCGGCGCTGTGTGTCCAGGAAATGGGAATTTGCCACAACGTCGGGTTCGGTGTACCGGTCAGTTGGAAACGTTGCTATAATATCAAACAAATTTGAAAGCTTGCTATTTAAAGATATGTTATGACATTAAAATATTATCATTTCCGATCTTGAGTTTAAAGTAGTCATTAAAATAGAAACATACCTGGGTTAGAGTAATTTCACCACTAGACATGTTCACGTTGACATTGATGACAGGCGAGCCGGGGTTCTGAACCCAACTCTCGAACACTCGGCCGATGTCGATGTTGGGGAAATCTCTCGCGAATGTCGCGTCCTGAGACACGGCAGTTCTGAACGCGGCGTACATATCCTCAGGATATCCGATACCGTAGGCACTAAAATATTTTAAAAATAGCTATGACAGTTGCAAGACTTTTAAATATTCGAAAACTGTGAAAAAAATAATAATTTCCTCTGGCGTATCCACTAAATTACTAAACAGTGGAGTAGAGAGGATTACTAAACAGTGGAAGAGGACAAATGTTACTTTTTATCCCAAAAAACTAATTTTAAGTACTTGAAAGTGGTTAAACGTGGGTTAAAAGCTGGTGGTAACAACACAAAACAAAGGAGACACAAGACAACAAATAAGGTTACTCACTTATCTCTCAAATAAATTCTTAAAGCATTTCTGAATGTATTGAAGCCAACAAAATGTTCGAGAGTCCTCAATACAGATGCACCTTTAGCGTAGCTCGTGGTACTGAAGTGGGAGGACACAGACGGGTTGGTCACCACTCCCGTCCAGTTCATGGGAGTAGCACCGGCACCGGCGTCCCAAGTTAGCGCGCTGTGTACGTAGTCCACGACGAATTGATCGTCTAATTCTAGCGAGGGGTCAGCCTGAAATATTTAGAAAATAGACAATAAGTTATTCAGTAGATGTTTAATGTATTTCTTAAAATTGGCAGCACAGTTGGTGACAAATGGGATATGTACAAAACAAAAATGAAATGCTTAAACACATTTAATCGTCAGGAATATGGTTCATAAGGAAATTGTTCACTTTTACCAATTTTTACTTGGATTAAAATTTCACAACTTTTTCGGAAATGTACGAACCTGTCGCGACGGCTTGGGTAAAATAATGTTTATATAGTATATAGTAAAATAATAATTATTACAAAGAGTACGAATTGTTTCCATATCACAAAAGTATTATAATTTGCAATTTATACATACATAATGAGCGCCGAAATACTCAAAGAAACTGGCATAAGATTCATTGAGCCATAAGTTGCTCCACCAGAAGCAAGTGACCAAGTTACCGTACCACTTGTGGGCGAGCTCGTGGGCCAAGATCGTAGCAATAAAGATTTTGTTGCTCAAATTGGTGTGATCAGGATCATACAACAAGTACGCCTCCCTAGAACAAGCAATCAACAGTATAATATAGTAGAAAATAAACGTCGTATCGTATCAGAAAGTCAAAATGAAAGCGCGATGCAGAGAGAACAAGACATTGCTCCACCGACAAGACCAAAAATGATCTTTAATTGATCAATATTTCTTAATCTTAAAACATTGTGCAAAGGCTACAATACTATTTCTTTTATAAAAACATTATAAACCATATGTTCTGACCTGTAGTTCACCATTCCCCAGTTTTCCATAGCACCTGATGGAAAATCAGGCAGAGCGATATGATCGTTTTTCATTGGCTGACCTTGACCCATATCGTAATATCCAATACCAAAGTAATCATCCAATTCATTGGTAATTCTCAATCCCATATCTGCAGCATATGCATGCTGATTGATAGGTCCCTGTCTTGAAATGATCTGGAATGGTTTGCTGACGGTTGCAGTCGAGTTAGTCGCCACAAAGTCACTGACATGGAATGCCACCAAATAAGCCGAGACGGTTGGTGTGGGTAGGAATGTCTCCCGTGTACGATTAGCAGAAACTCTGTAGAATAAATCGCATATTTTAAAAATTTCAAACAACGTAATAAAAGACTATGTCGTATGTTATAGCAAATAAATATAGCAAATAAATATGTCGTATGTTATAGCAAATAAAAGTACTTTTGGTTCGTTTGATTTTTTAAACTATTTATATATTTTTTTTAAGTCGGATGTATGTTATACGTTTGAGAATGTCGTATCCTCGTAAAAGAAGCCATAAATAATAATTATAAGTAAATATAATATTTCCATATATATGTAGTATTAAATTACACCTTGTATGATTATTATTATTTACTTTCATACATTATTCAATGGGAACAATTTAATCAGAAGTTAAAAATTTATAAAAGTAAATCGAAAATCAAAAATTACTTACATTTGCGTCTGTCTGATATCCATGTTAGAGAAGGATGGACTGAGATTACTATCTCTTGTGATAGAAATAACAAATCTCGATTTGAATTGGGGCTCATCGAAGCATGGGAAAGCTTTCCTCGCATGGAAAGGTTGGAACTGAGTTGTAGCGTATTCTCTAAAAATACATATTACTTTGTATATATTTTCTGGGTTCGGTAGCAACTAGTACTACTAGACTTGTATAACTTGATTTATTTATTTATCTTAGTCGGGTATTTTGAAGTATATAATGGGAATAGTGAAAATACCACTATCCAAGAAATCAGAAGGGATTTCATACTCTCCTCATACTCTTTTCTTACATTAACTACACAATACGCTTGCAATTCTTAGCTTGTTCATACATAATGACCGAGACCTCTATTCTTCCTTGGTCTTGTCAAATAACTTGTCTTTTCTGTGCAAATGTTAGTTAACACAATTGTTAACGAATGTTTAAAGACTAGCTAGAAATATTTGGCATACGTATTCTTTGCTATTCTTACACTCTTGTTTCCCCCAATTTTATTGTATGATTCTAAAATAAAATACTATTAATATAGATACTTCAGCATTCATCTGATTAGTGAGGTCTTACAAGCCCTATCTCTTGTTACCACAGCCTCCGAGCATGTTGGAGGAGGCAGTAAAAAGAGCCCTATTTCTTCCGCCTTTAATTTACCTTATCCTGTCCCTAAAAAGGCTGGCGAAGCATACGTAACTCTTGATAGTTCACGATGGGTAGCGATGGGGACACACGCAATTTCTAGTAACCGCATTGCTCACTCGCCTGCCACTATAAAAACTAATCTCGACCAAAATAATAAATTCAAATCTCACCTTTTCTGGTTTCCATAGTAATAATAACCCTTGTAGAAACCACGGTCGATAGGATTTTCATTGATGCGACCTAAGTAACTCACGGTAATAGTATACCGTCCAGATGTTAGAACTCCATCGAAATTAATCTTTAAAATTTCGAAGTAAGAATCAATTTCGAATGGATTCGAGGTGTTCAGTGCTACGGGTCGGCTAGTAGCATCGATAACGCTCACACCCTGAATTGAAACCACGTTTTGGTGGAAGACAATTTGAGTAAGGTTTTGTTGCACCTAAAAATATCACAATATTTAAATTAAAGAAACATAAACAGACATTATCTAAAAAATAAAAGTTTTTTGTTTAAATACTCCATACGTTGTTGAAAATTATAAAAATCCGGATTGATGGACATCGTAGAAACCTGGGAGTAGTTGGATGCGGAAAGTGGAGGAAAGATAATGTGGCAACTCTATGTCTAACAGTGAACTAATATAGGCTGATGACGAAAATGTTAATACATACATTATTTTTTTAAAGTTCATTCTTTCTCATAGAGGTTTTCATTTAGCAAATTTATGTATGTGAGAACCGTGGTCATTGTACCTATTTCTTCCCACATACGTTCCACATTGGTTATGCAATGAGAACTAAAACTTTACAGCAATATACTTTCATGTAATAAAAATATCGCTCATCTAAAGACTTGTAAGTCTTCTTCTAGGACTTCTCAGGAAAAACTAGGAGTCTGTCCTTAAATAAGTTGTTTCATGATAATGGAAAGTAGGGAATTATAAGTATAAAATATGAAGTTGATACTTCAAAAGGAAAGCATAAAAAAGTCTGCTACATTAAAGGATGAGGTGCATATGATCTATAAACTTGGCATTCACATGAATTTCAACCTATCTAATTCACGATCGTTAGAGTGCCATTTCTGTTTATAGATGCATATTTGTATGAATTTACATAAGTAATTCAAAAGGATCGTCGAAACATAAATCAATAATGTAATAATCATATTGTACTTGAACCATATTCATTTACGTTAATGTGTCATCGGTACACTTAAATATTATCAAAGATACTGCTTTAAATCATGATACAGACGATTCGCTTCATCGCTAACTTTATCATTAATGATATTGTATCTTAATCTAACTAATAAGGAATTAGTGCGACCGGTGCAACGTTAAGCACTATTTATTGTGAAATTTGAAGCATTAACATTGTCGTATCACTGATGTTGACTTGATAGTAGCACCAGAACTGTAATAACAATTTTTAGATTTTGATAATCTATAGAATTACAGTCCACTAAAACCAAGGATTTACAAGATTGTACCAATAGCATGGTATTTTCTTTAATTTTTAATATCGTTAAATAACACATGTTGCTTTGAACAGAACAGATGATGATAATCAAATGAGAGCATCAAACTACGGTTCTAGGAATATACTTACAATTTATTTTCTGACGTGATTTCTTTGCACTGGTTTTACTTGGTATTTTAATAGGTATATGGACTAGTTATTCCAACTTTAATACAATGTAAGATATAAGTACCGTAATCCTACCAAGTTATTCCGCGCCCAAGAGAGGAAAAAGTCTGGCTTGAAACCGTATATATGGTAAAGATCTTTATCCATATACTGTTTCAAGACAAACTGGGATCACGTTCTTTACATAATAAAACCAATATCCACGACACCAACTACGTATGCAAATTATTTTAACTAGCTGTCTCTGTACCTGTGATTTCACCTACCGTGCATGTTGAACCCTACTTAATGTAATCGATGATATAGATTCTAAGGCCAACTTATATTGGAGATCAAATATTTCTCCATCCAAACTGTAATCCCCAACTTTATACCTTAAGAGGATGAATTTTGAAAAATCCATTTTAGTGCTCACATACGTAACAACAGAAATCTCTATGCGTTTCAAGTCAATAGGTACAATAGGTTTGGACTTTGTGGCGACTAACTCGATACTTAATTAATATTTACGATTATTTTAAGTAATACTTACATTAACAACGAGTTGCACCAACCCATTAAACCTTGATTCAGACAAGTACACATCAAGATCTACAAAGATGTCTGTGGGTTGAACTATGTCTAAAAGTCTGTATTTTGGTTCCGCTACATTTGTATTATATTCTAAATATTCAAAATTTGATCTAAATTCTAAAGGATCTGCGCTAACAAATCCTACTAATAATAAAAGTAATGGCACCATCATTTTGAGATCTGGAAAAGAAATTAATTTTGAGGAGAATGTTCAAATTTGTATTGTTTTAGATTACTGGATTACACTATATAATACAATCGTATATATGTAAACTGTCTACATTCAAATAATTTATGTGCAATTCATATTCTCATTAGTTATCTTCAGAACCTGCTCTATCTAGCCTACGTATGCTTAGTGATGTGTTCGTCTATAAGTGGTTGTACATTGCCAAATTTGTATCATATGTTATTGTGTTTTCGTTTCTAAATTAATGTATGTATAATGTTGACGAGCCACTTAATAAAATAAAATCTATGAACACATAGCAGCCGGGACGGGACTTTAAACTTATCTAGCAAGACATTAGATCTCTCATAGGATGTCTTAAGCCCTTAAACAAATATTGAATAGCATTTTTGTTTTGTTTTGTACTTTATAGACTCGCCTATAATTAATTGGAACTGTTAAAATATCTAAATGGGAGTCATTGTTAAAGAATTAAAGTTAATGTGTCAAATGTACTAAAACAAGCCCATTCGGTTGTTAAATCCGTAGGAATCGAGATTTCCTAGCGAAACAAGTTGTGACGATCAATACTTTTATCATAACGCTTGGGTATTATCAGTAAACTAGTCAAACCATCTCTCTATACACTCTCTCGTAGTGAAACGCTAATAGATGTCGATAATATAGTAGTAAATCTTTATGAAAAAGCATGCAGAAACAAGAAATGTTAGTCAGCCAAAAAGAAAAAATAAGAATATTGTATTGAGTGTCCACAATTGACCTCGAATTGGTTTTTTTCTAAACATGGATATATTTATTGAAATTAAACTTACCCATGACGGCCACGGCGACGCAAGTGACCGACTAGAATGGCATATTTTTTATGTTGTATCTTGCTAATTATCGAATTTTATCTATATACCTACAGCCGCTTTCGAGACTATAAATTTATCAAAGGGATACGTATATCAAGGTATATAATGCGTAATCTCATGATAAGCTTTATGATTAATTATTTCTAATAAAGTGCGACATAATAGAAGTACATACGTTCGAAACTTACAATTATTATTAAATCCCCAATTAGATTCAAGAGATTCACTTTATAAAGTCCTAGAGATTAAATGCTTGTTGTCGTTTTGTCTTCTGACCCTGTCGGCTATCCGTCGGGTAATGTGACCTACCCATTGTCATTTTAGTTTTAGTTAATTTTGACAATTGCTAATGAATTTGGTAGATAATAATTTCAAATTAATGGAACTTTGCCATTGTTTCTTAGAAGAGAAAATATGAGACAAAATGTTCTTTAGTAAGTAAACGGTTCGAGGCAAATTAGTTATAAAATAATGTTTGTTTAACAACTATACATAAAATAACAACTGAGAAGTGTGCCAAATGTATAAGTAATACAAATAAAGTAAGAAAAGTAATTAAAATAATATAACTGTAATAAATTTATTTCGTTTATCACCAACAGATGGCACTAGGTGTAGGGGATTTCAATAATATAATAATAATAATTTTTTTTTATGGTAATAGGTGGCAAACGAGTAAGCGGATCACCTGATGTTAGGTGAGCGCTACCCATAGACATCTGCAACAAGCAAATGTGTTGCATATGCGTTAATGAACAGGACAAAGGATATTTCCTATACCCCGTCAACCCCCTCCCCGTCCAATCCTCTTCCCGTTCCCATCCTATCCTTATGGATGGGAAATGGTGGGAAGGGGAAGAGGACTGAAATAAGGCCTCCGGCACCTCACTCATCAGACGAAACGCAGAATACTTCTACTTCACGCCTGTTTTCTGTGAGGTCGTGGTATTTCACCGGTCGAGACGGCCCATTCGTGCGACAGATGTTGTTGTTGCGGACTCTACCACTGTTAAATTTCTGTCTATTATTGTATTACATCAAAAATATTTCCCTTGTATTATAATAAAAAAATTATAACAACAACAACGGACTTTCTGATGAAGTTAATAATATTTTCCTTAAATAGTTAAAAGAAATTGTAAAGGTTATAGTTGATACTATTTTGCCTTCTCGAGCCATGTCTTCTTGTTCCTAGTGCTACTACATGCCTGGATTCATGAACTTTAGATTCGTGCTAAATCGGAACAATAGCTTTTCATGGATACGATTTATCGCTTAAATTGTGAGGAGGACAAGGGAAAACTAAAAATTAATTTCATTATTACTTCCTATTAGTCATTATTAAACTTACATACCATAATTTGCATTACATGAAACAAATGACTGATAAAACTTATATCCGGTAACATTTCAAAACAATGAATCAGACACTTGAAATTTGTCATCATATAGTTCAAATATTATTAACGTTATTTGTCCACGGAAAGACATATAAGATATGTAACCTTAATCATTATATATATAGTAGCGTATATAAGAAAAATAAGTGAAACTAAAAAATCATGTTTTGTGGCAAACGAAAGGTAAACCACCACGTTGGCACAGGTTCAGAAACGTCAGGGGTATCTGTCTGCATATAATGTATCAATGAACATTTTAAAATGTTTATCTGCCCTTTTAATATTCTCAATAATATTGGCTTAAACATGAAAATTAATAGTTTTAACATCAAACAGCTGGACGTTCGTGAGATGTAAGTCAGTATCAGCTATTTCGAAAACTTAAAACGACTAATGTAAGGTAGAAAAGTGGATGAT
>JWHW01053268.1:118163-132262 GCA_000931545.1 Papilio glaucus | reverse complement strand
ATATAAATTTATCATTGGCCTAATAAAAATAAAACGATCTTCGTGGTGTTTTCGACTTAGAGACATATAGGTTTTCATTAATATATTTCTAATTTTCTCTATGAGAAAAAAGGATGGTTACAACGTCAAGGATTAATTTAACTATAAATCGTACTAACTAATGAAATGTTATATTTTCGGGCTTCCTTGTGTGAGAGTGAGAGGAAATCCGAAAATATAAGTAAGTAAGCAATAATGACGAGAACAGAAATTAGTGTTTAGCGAGGATACTTCACAAATAATTGCAAATCTTAAAACAAAAACAGCTCACTCTGTTGGTCACAATTTTAATTTGTGACCAACGAAAAAAAGTGAAACTATAACCGTGGGTTTCCATGGATTTATATATTGCGATCTCATTTGTTCGAGTGACGTCATTCGCGTAGCAAATCCAGATAATACTTGACTTGATCTTAGAGTTTGTCCGGCCGACGCTGACATTTGATGACAAAAATGTATGTTTTCAATTTTCAAATGATGTTGAAGGATGGCAATACATACTACTATACTAATCTATCATTTTCATTTCCTATTTATCTACAACCAACCTTTCTTCTACTACCTACACCGTACAACTTGTAGGATTGGTCGCATTCGTTGGTTCTGACTCGTAATATTTAGAACATAATTTTATATTTAATTTTAAAGGAGTATTTAATTAATTTAAGATTAAATGTATTAAGAATATCTTATACGGAGATGGCCACGACAACAACAATCAACGTCTAGTGGAACGGCTAAAGGACAATTTTGGGCGTTGTGAATGTGATCAACGTGTAGTGGAACGCAGCGCAGCCATTATGGTTTGATAACTGTCATAAAGTTTAAATTTTGTTTTGTTTTATGTTCGTTATTTTTACACAAGTCTTGCATTATGTGTTTACGTTAAGTTTAGAATAGTGTTGTTTGTTAACTTTTTTGCCTTTTTTATTTTCATACTGTAACTATTTATAAAATTTATTTGCTTCATGAAGAAAGTACGCTTTGAATCTTATTTAAACTACTCTGCCATGAACGACTCAGACTGTCAGTCTCCAAGACCTTTTCTCGAGAAAAAGAGTATATCTGCTATACCTAATATTAAATATGATGTTGGTAAAGTACTGCCATATAATAACGATCCTCTGCAAAGATATGAATGTGTTAACGGCTCTCCATACCCCAATGTTAACAAGACATGTTTAACAGAATTATCCAAAATAGAATCTAAGTGGACTCCTTCTAATGATTTAGAGATAAGTTTATTGGATACATGTGCAAAAAATCCGAGTAGCTTACAAGAGTCAAATATGTATAAACAACCAACTCAATTTAGAACTCCAAATATAGACGAGAACATGACCTGTAATAATGTGAAAGTATCATCAAGAGTGCTATCTTCATTGGAAAATAAATATCAAGATACACCCAATATTTTGAGTAAACATGACAATTTCTTCTTACAACGTGAGAATGGACTTCAAATATCTGGTCAGTATATAAATAGCCAATTAAAAAAAATGGCTTTAGATAAGGAAAATAATCCTGTGGCAGCCAAAAATGAGCTTATGAAAATAGGTGTCACAAAACCCTTAGGGAAAGAAAGTCATAATGGGCATATGGAAACCATTAATGTAACAAATGACCATTGTGAATGTCACCACTGCATTAGAACTCAAATGATTAATACATCTTGTGTAGGTAAAAATATAACATGCGGACACATTCAAAACTCCTCTCCGAGGAATGTTACAAGTTATTGTAACAAATCTTACTTTAAGCAGACATCAAATCAATGTGACCACTGTAGTTGTAACATTCCTGTATGTAAAATAAATTTTAAAAAATGTACTTGTGATTCTGATTATTTATCAGAGAAAGATATAAATGCAGTTGATAAGAAAACATGGGTATTGAAAAAATATGAAGAATCAAAAGCTGATAACACTAAGAATGTTGAAAAGCAAGTTAAGGAAAAGAGAGAGCCATCTGTAGCAGATCTGTTTAAAATTATAAAACTACAAAATGAGCAATTACAACTGCTGCAGAATAAAGTGGATAAATTTATTTTGGCGAGTAAGTTTGAGGCACAGAAGCAAACACTACCTATTCAGAATTATGTAACAGAGCATGTGGCGTTGGAAAGTGTAGATAAAGAGCATCATAAGATCTCAATTGGTGTAATGACAAGCTTTGAGGTAGTTCGCACATCTACAATTATCAACAAAGAAATAATGACACAATGTAGCGAAGCTCAGATCCAATGTAATAGATCACAAATCAGTATAAAAGATGTGCAGCCTGTAAATTTAAATTTTTTAGAAGGCATTACACCAGTTGCCAATACTAATGAAGGAAAACAAAACATACCTTTCGAGAAAGTCTTGCCGGTACATACATCTGAAAGCTGTCTTAAAGATTGTGTTAATGAAGAGAAAACATTAAATGAGATGAGCTTATATAATGTACAAGTTGACAATGCTATAACTCCTTTGATGTCACCTGAGCAGAGTATGTATTTGGATGTAAGAGATTATAGTGAGTAAGTATTAAATTTTATTATAAAATATCCTGTAGATATAAAAACATACCAGTGTTATCAAGAAGCTAAATATGAGAAAGGGATGATTAGAAAAAAAAAACTTTTTCGTTAATTAGTTTATTTATTCCCCCCTTATTTTGTTAGTCCCTCTGTCCATTAAAGGTAGGCAATGCATCTGCAACTCATTTGCTTGTTGTAGATGCCTATGTCTTTACAGTCTCTGATATCATCGTCAAAATCTTCCTGTAAAAATGGTGTATTTTGTAACTACTATTTAGTAAATTTCCTGGATTATTTTACAGTTCAGATACTGAGCCTGAAGATCAATCCAACGTTGGATGGACCTATTATAATAAAGTTATGGTAAGAAAATAAATTTTGATGTATTGTGAATATTTAAACAGTAACAAATGCTAGTATTAAAAATTAATCATCAAATAAATATTTAAAGGACAAATTTAGCGTATATGTAAAATAACTATATATGCTTTATTGTAATATCAAGTTAATATATTTTTTCTTTCTGTGTTTAAATTCATTTAAATTTATTTATTTTCAGACACATGTTAATGGCATGTTGCATGATTCAGATATGCCTTCCTCGGCTAGTGCACTATATAGAAATACACGGCAGAAATGTATGGAAATGAAAATTGACAAAACTAATGTTAGTGTAGTAAAAAGGTAAAGATTCATCACGTCAATTCTTTGACATTAGTTTTAAAATTTATTTTTTTAATACAATACAAATATTTTGGAAATTCTACTTTTCATTTTACTTCATATACAATATTTGCATTTAGTTGCTGCTTATTGCTTTATTATATTTATTTCTCCTATAATGCTATGTAATGTCTATGCTATATTATTAGTAAAAGCATTTGATTTGATTATTGCTATCTTTTTTTTTGTTTAGATTGTGTGACAATGATAGTCTGATCATCCTCATATATATTATTTTGGTATTCCTTGGACTGATTTAAATTTTCAGGGTGAAATTTGGTGACAATCCTATTGTGCTTCCACACCAACAACAACAATTTATAAATGCTTCCACTGATACTAGTTTGAAAATGAATCAGCTCGCAGCCAAGTATTTAAAAAGCGGACAGATTAATATTCAGTCATCACCTAGACCTGCTGTAGCTCCTATTGATATGTCATATGCCACTAGAAATTATATGGAAAAACATCAATTGCTTCAAGGTACTAATATTATAAAGCGTAAGAGTCTTTAATATAAATAAACATATTTACTTTAGTTTTATTTGTATCAAACTATATTGTAGTGTGATAGTATGCCTAAATAAGAATTCTATGATAAAAGTTAATGCATTGCCACGCACAAATAATAAGAAAGCATACAGTTAAAAAACATCTCCAGTATCTGAAATAAATTATTCTTAGTCTTTTTATTCCGCGCATTCCTTTTGTAGGAATTGTTAGGACGTAAATCCATATATGGGTAGAAATTGAAGGTGGTGACAAAAACTTGTCCATTGCACTTGTTGCTCAAAACATTAAAAATACCGTCATGCATTATTTAAGAATAAGAGCTAAGGCTCACAACTGTTGATTTTTATAAAAAAAATTGCTTTCAGGTATTCCTGTGAAATCAAGTAATGGGCATGCACCGTTAGTGGAAATACCACGATTCTTGGACATCACTGCATTAAAGCAGCAACCAAAATTATTGTAGTATACAAATACATATACTTTAAGACAAAATACAATGTATGATAATGATAATTTATTATGTTATAAATAAAAGAATTTAACATTATTGAACAGACATTTATTTAAACTTTAGGAAAAATAACAGCAGTAAATCTCTACATTAAACATTCATAAAATACTCCAGTGAGATTTAGGATTGTTATTGATAGTTTTGGTAAATACATAAGACCAATCCATAACCAATGCATATAGCCTAAGACAAGAGCGAGACGGAGGGCACTGTGGACGCCCTTTGCCCCACAGCGGGGAATTAGGACAAAAAAGGAATTTATCCATACTACGTGACCCAAAAAAAATTATCCCCCTCCCCCCCCGTAGTATATACCTGTATTTTATAACCATATTTATAAAATACAGGTATATTTATAAAGTATTTTTTTGCAAAAAGATAGTTCAAAAAAATATTTGGCTTATATTTAATTATGACCATTTTTTTTGTGCTGAACGCTGCACTCCTTTTTTTAAAATTAGCTCGAAAAAGGGCGAGTAGTAAAGCCTAGAGCATATTGTGTACGTCACAAAAACCTAAGCCCTAAGTGTCACCCCTGTGATCAAGCGTGGTATTTTGAAGACCTCCCTCCCCCCTACACGGGTCACATAGTATGGGTACGTTCCTTAAGGAGAGAACATGTGACATATTAAGACGACTACCATTTGTGACATCTTATTAAACTTATTTATATCATATAGTTATCACATTTATGGAATAGACATTAAATAAGGACAATACTGGTAGGCCTATTAACATAATTAGATATAAAATATTTATAAATATATGACTTTTCTTAGAGGTATTAATCTTGTACTTCTCTGTTGCATGAAGTAAAAATATTGCATTTTATATCGCTTTCATGCTTATTTCCTACCTACCAGCTTATATAATAAAAATAAATATACGATTGAGTTCATGTTTCAACAAAAATATATAGGTACTGCTTTAACATGTACCATATATTTTTTTAAATATAAGACATACACCAAAAACATTTTTTTTATAATTCAAAAATATATTCTAAATTTTTTTGTCGGTAAAACTTTGATTTTATTTTGTCTATTGGTTTACATTGCTTCCAAAATGTACAAAACAACTCTCACATATTGATGGTGTCAGTGTAATTCTAAACATTAAACCTCATACGTTTTATGCCGGCTAGCGGGAACGCGGTCGGCTGAAATAAAAAAATATGTATGAAATAACAGTGCGGATCGTAGTGCATTCGAGTCTGCCGGTCGACCACTCCGGCCGCTCGTAGTTGCGGCTCCACTGCGGTTGGCCGAACGATTGCTATTCGCACTACGCGGATCCTGCTAATTTGCGGTTGCTTGCTGGCGCGCCGTTGTCGCTAGCCGTACTTCGGTCAGCCGAATTGCAATCGCAACACGCGGCCGCCGCTATTGCAACCGCAATAAACGGCCGTGTTCCGCCACAGTGCGTACGAGGCATAACTCTTATGTTCAAAGAAGTATGCGTGCGTAGTATGAAATAAAGATGTTCGGTAAACATGCTCGACCGGTAAACATGCTCGGACGATAAAACAGTTATATGTTTACCTTCCTAACCGAAAAAGTGATATTGAAAAAAAAGTAACTAGACACTAACGCCGTCAATATGTGTATGTAGTGTACGTATATACATGTAATTGCTTAATGTTACGTTACAATGACATAAACAAGCTACTTTCAACTTTTAGTACAGTACGAATCTAAACATTTAATCCCTTATAATTAAGTACAGTATAATAATTTATAACATTAAAATTTACATGATATCAGTTATAACAGTTTGGTTCTTTGCTTGGTAAATTTATAAAGTAACCGAAGAGATTTCTCTACATAACTACACAATAATTACTATAGTTTCTAATACATACAAATCTGATTAACCTATTTACAAAGAAGTTAAGAAACCGTTTTACCCACTTAAATAAGAATTCAATTCGCTTGCATCGCAAAATGTATCATAGATATATAATTAATCCTAGACAGATAAACGATTTTTGGATGGCACTTATTTTTTTTGGTATCCGAATATCGAAAAGACTTCTGTAACGTTATTTTTTTAATAATTAGGTATCTATTTTAGATCACTTTTTGTCTTCATATAGTTTAAAAACACTTGACTAGTTAAGTATTAAGTTATTGATAAAGGAAACCGTGAGTTAAGTTATGCCTTGCAATCATTTTTAGAATATAATAAACCGATAAAACTGCAAGTGTTCTATGTTGACCTCAAGGATCAACTTACCTGAAAGACAAGAAGCTTCGATTTTGGCTTGTTTATCAGATCGTGCTAGGCCATCACCAGAATTATGACTATCCATAGTCGATGTTCCATTTTTACTTAACTCAAGAAACCCTTTCCTCCTAAAATACTTTAAAAATTACTTTTAAATGGAAACATTTTCTTTTAGTTATTAGATCAATAAAAAACTTAAAATGTTTAGTTAAACTTCATTGTGATGTAAAAAGATATATTTTTAAGAACGAGGCTACAAAGTTGAAAAGAAATAGAACCTTAACATTTCTCTATATTTAAAAAAAAAACTTTTGTTCATTTCCTTCTACTACGATTAAGTAATTAAAATAAATTTATGTAAGGTAGAATATACTTTAATAAATATAAAGCATCGAGTGCAACAATATTCTGTTTCCAATTATAGTAATATTTATAAGTTTAAGTTGTTTTTGTAAAACATCAATGTTTATAATTATTTTTTATTAATTTGAGCGTAACATTTGTGCAAGATTTACCTATAGTATGTAGTGCGACATTTAGTTCCTAAACGACTTACAAATTTATTATCTGGTGACTTTATTACTACAACAATATATTAGCAATTTAAAAGTTAATTTTATAAAAATAATAACATTGCAAACTACTTACAACATTTACCAAGAGTTATAAAACTCACGTTTTGGAAATTTATGAACCAAATATTTTCATGTCACTAATGACACACATTTATAAATATACTTTCCAATAATAAGTATTTAGTTACCTACTTATAAGTCTAATATATACAACTACTAAATCTTTCAGCTGTAAATATAAAGTAAAATCTTTTTATAAATAAATAACCCTTTACGCCCTTAAGGAAGAGCTATAAGGTGGCGATAGACATTACGGATTTATCTCGCATCTCCTACATTCATACGTCAACGCATGCTCGTCGGTTACGTTATTAATCCTTATATCGCCTTTCTTTCTTTGTCACTGATCTGGTCGATATAAGTTCATCTAGTACCTCTTTTATAAATTCTAAAGGATTAAGTGTTTATTACAAATCAGGGAACGAGAAGTAAAAGAACGATGGTTGATTTTCCCACGCATTATTTGTAAAACCCTTGCCTAAAATTTGGATGACTATTACTGTGTCTGTCAGCGAAGATTTTAAAAAATAAGACTATTCCATTATACAAAGCCTGATAGTATATTCCGTTAAATGGCAATATTATTACAATACTAATCCTTCGACTCTGTATAGATAAGCGTTAGAGTTCAAGGGAGAGCCCAGCGTTCAGTTTCCGGGGACATAACAATTAAAATTAAGTTCCTACCACTACATATAATAAGTTACATTAATTTTATATCAACGACATCAAATATATTATATACATAATTGGTGTAACATGTAACTACAATTTAACATTCGCTTACAACTCACAATCTGTTGCTGCCATTTTGACGAAAATTTGCTTACAACGTATCCTCCTCGCCCCCTCCTCGTGATTTGCTGTCCAGTCGTAGCTCTGCTAGTCTTTGTTTTATGCTGTTGGGTCTGGAAATAGACAATTTTTTTATGGAAGAATGTGGCAAACGAGCAAGCGGATCACCTGATGTTAAGTGAGCGTGAGAGATAGACATCCGCAACAAGCAAATGTGTTGCAGGTGCGTTGCCTTCCTTTAATGGACAGGAATAAGGATTTTTCCTTTGCCCCGTTAACCCCCTCCCCGTGTATTGTCTTTTGCGTTTGTGAAGGCCCCTAATAATAGTTTTTGTTAAATATCTTCCATGTACAGACAGCGATCAGTTACATTTTTATTCTTATTCTTTCCGAGGAGGGTTGGCGTTAGGCAGGCGGCTGGCCGTAAAACTGTAGCTAGAACCTATATAATATGGAATACGGTCATAGTTTAAACAATCATATGTGATTTTTAAACTGTGCTAAGACCGTACTGTATCGGCCCCACATACGCGTGAAAAGGGCAGGGAAATGATGAGGTTAGGGTAGTATTAAGTAGGTAAGATCATTTCGTTTAGGTAAAATTGCAGGGCGGGTGAAACCGCGGGGCAGAGCTAGTAATGTATAAAATATTAAAGAGAGGATGGCATTGATTCTGTGTATGATAAAACTGTATAAAAAATCGTGCGTTTACTTATACCTGTCTGAAAAGTAGGATGTCACGACTTGGTCTGCTGAAACGGACTGTCGCTGGTATGCACCTGCACTTAGGTTGCTCTGCGGGATCTTGTATATGCGTACGCATCGGCCACTGTTTTCTGGCAACACTAAAACAAACAATCAAAAGAAATAAGTATTCCCGCCTGAAACTGCAATACCAATCTATATAAATAAAAATCGATGTATGTATGTTTGTTCTCTATGAGTTCCTAAACCATTGATCAAGATTGCGATCAAACTTGGTAGAGTGACCCGAGGACGTCCTGAAAGGTTTGTAGCCCATAAAATCTCTTAAAACAAATATAATGAAACTTTTTTCACAAAGCTTTCACTTATTTGAAAAGACGACGAAATATTGATATCCTAACTAATATTATAAATGCGTAAGTTTCTTTTCGAATGACAACCGATCATCATGACATTTTGGCAGGGATACGGAAAATCACAAAGCGTACCTTTTAATTTGAAAGAAAAAACTTGCCGAGGCATTGAACTATACCACCTATTATACGCTGCTATGGAAAATAATGTATGACACGACAATAACATATTTTTGTCATTCAGTTACATAACGTGTCATACTATGGCAACTAATAACAACTTTTTGACGTTTACCTACTTAATTCCAAGATATAATACGCGAAACCAGGTTAAAATTTTTTCCAGCGAGGAACATTAGAACGAATGCGTGCGAAGCCACGGGCAACAGCTAGTATAAAACAATAATTGGTCGCATTTACTCTCGTTGCCACGATACATAAAGCTCTATAATTTCTGATATGCTGTAATATTTGTACACTTCCATTTCGAGGCATAATCGGACGCCGTGGACGTGATCATTTAGACCCATGTACGGGATTGCAGACGCTGTACAAAAATAGTTATCAGTGTGTGTGTGTTAGTGTTGAGAAGTGCTATGTATTTTAATAAATGTAAACCTTGCGGCGAAGTCGGCGGCGAGACGGGCGCCATGCGCTGCAGCGGCGGCCGAATGTTCTCCTGCTCCGAAGATATCGAGTTGCTGCGGCTCGATGCTGAGTTGTCATCTGAAGTTCGATTATTCTGCTGATACTGATCGCTTCTGAAAATAAAAAAAAAACATGTTATAAGACATTAATATCATTGTTAGATTTTTTCTGACGCGTATTTTTACTAACCATAAATCACAACTTGACTAAATATTGCGCACCGAATAAATCACACAAATGCTATTGCCGTTTTACAATTTTACGTCAAATAACTAGTAAGTTAGTAAGTTTTTTCGCGTATCATACATTAACCTGTAATTGTTGATGTCTTTTCAGTAAATCTTATATTACAAAAGTATCGCATCTTACGTTATCTTAAGCATTGTAACGTCGTTCTATAGTAGAGCAGAAAGATTTAAACTACTAGATACTAAATTTTCGTAACAACAGAAAAAAATGTGAACTAATATGTGTAACAATAACGAAAGAAATTTACAAAGAACGAACAGTAATACCTGTAAAAATTCAAAATAATAATTCTATGGAAGGAAGTGAAAAAAACTTATTTATTTATTAAATTTATAATTATAGTTTTAGCTAAGACCGTAAAACCAATAAAATGTCAAAATTGGATTTAATAATGGAAGTATGTAATGGGATATAATTACTTCTCGGCGTCGTCATCATCGACGGAATACGTGTTGGGCTGGCGACTCATCTGCCGCAGCAGCTCGTAGCTGTCGTGTTGGAGGCCGGGGTCCAGCTCGCGGCTTAGCGGCACGTACTCCGGCGCGCACGCCACGTAGAAGATATCCTGCAACGCTTTCTACACGAGTTTCTGTCTACGTTAATTTGTGTTACTACGTAAAAAGTCAAACATAGCATAATTGTAAAGTAAAAAAAACCAAACGACTCACAACACTCATTCATCACAGAAAAGGAAACAAATCTGGCTGGATTTAAACATTCATATTAAATAGCTTTCATATCAAGTTTTTTGGGCGTAATCGTTACACATCCATACACACAGACATCCGGATGTTCACGATTTTTTTTTTATTAAAAAGATTTTTTTGATAATGTAATATATGAATTTAAAAAGCATGGACAATAAAACTTTTGCATTGCCGTAAAAACACAAAAGATTTAAAATAGAGATTTTAAATAGATTGAAAAATTACGTGACTTTGACATGGTACGAATAATGCACTATAACTCAGCGCTTAGCGCTATGAGGAGTAAGTAAGTACTTTGTGTCATAAAAAATGTACATATATTGTTATATGTATATCGTAACAATTTTATTGCGTTAAAACTTTGCAAAGAGAGAAAATTTGCTATACATGGATCGTTGTCGACACTAGAGCATCATCCCGGCATCCGGTACCTACTGGTTCAGTGGTCAAACGACATATATAAAATCTTAAAAATATTTTCGTCGAAACAAATAAATATACAATGGAGACGAAATGGGAAATGTAACTATACGTAGGTATAGGTACATAGGATTGTTCCAGATCAAGTTGAAAATTTCAAAAAAGGTGTACACTTTAGTTAAAAGTATATTAGTAAGTATAGTTAATAGTGTACACTTTACGCTAAAATTCGTAAATTCTAAAATAATTTCGAAAAATAATCTTTTTTTCATTACCTTATAATATTAGCTATACATATTATACAATTACACATCACTTTATCTCACAATTTCCACAATATTTCCGATGAAAGTCTAAAAAGTGTAATTGCCGCCATGTATTGTAAGTGACGCTTGTTTGTTTACAAAATTTCCATCTCGATTTGGAATAAACTATAAAGTCTATTATCAACCTCATTAACTACTACAACCCCTAGCTGAAAGTTTGCTTATGGAACCCTTTTTGACTGTGGTTTACTCATCGTACTTGATCAGTAGGGTTTCATGAGCCCAATAGGTTTAATAAATATACAGGAAGGTCCTAAGAATTCATTTATGATGGAATAATGATATAGAATGAAAAATAAAGTTTTATTACTCACTCTTCTGCCGCAAAGCAACTTCAGTCCTGGAATACAAGCGGCGTGCACTAGTGAACCATTGGCGACAAGTCGGATCTCTAACAGGTCTTCTGCGAAGGCCATTATGTAAGGAAACGCACAAACTGTAACAAAAACAAGTTTTTAATAGCACGAATGTGTCAAAATCTTTACAGTAATTAGAAGACAGTGAAAGATTTTGTATCATATAAATGAAGCTCTCATGTCAACGCTATGCCAATGATTGAGTAATGTTGCTTACCGACTGCCGTGGGCACTGTTGTCCAGTGAAAATCGTACTCGCTGTCACTTTCAAGTCCCTTGCTGGTAATACGTTCAAAATGACAAGTATCTGTTTACAAATAAGAAAATTATTAACTTCTTTACAAACTAAATAAATGTATTAAATGATAACTTTGCCTTGAGATATTTACATTTCAGATTTCTATCGTTATATTTAGACGACAGATAATTTACAAAGTTTACATAAAAATAGTGTAGATAAAAATCTATTCATTCAATTTACTGTCAATTTTATAATTCCTTTCATTCATTATTTTAAATTAATATTCAATACATTCTTTAGTCTAACTGCTGTTTCGATTTCTGTTTTGATCTTCAATTTCTTAAAAAGGTAAAAATAGGTGAGTATATCAATCTATCACATTATCATTAAATTAATATTGCATGTGTACACATTACACAAGCTGTATATTTATTATCGAACTTTGTGCGGGGAGACTTACGATTGTAGCACAGAATAATTTGTCCGTCGCGATCATCGCCGATGCGCAATGCGTTGACTAGCGTGCCGCGGCGCGGGCCGCTTTCCTCCGAGCCCTCCGCTCGTTTTATAACCTACAATAAATTACAATCAATCTCTGCAGCAGCTTAAGACTTGATTATACGTACCGAGTGAAGCGGCGAGACAGTACTCGGTCTAGTATAGGAGTACTCGGCGCAATGTTTATAGACACTTAGTGCTCGGCCCCTTCTTGCCCGTTTATTCGGTACGAGTAAACAAGCTTTATGTGATGTCTTGTTTCACTTTTGCTATACAGAACCACCAGGCATATGAAATGCAAATGCAAAAGTGACTAATTTCAGTCCTAGTAGCTGTAAAAGCTGTTAACTCTAGCTGCCAACCAAGAAAATTTGATAAAGTGGTATTCACTTAAGTGTGACCTAGTATTATCTTGTTGATATATTTACTTGTCCAGTCGTTGTTTCCAGAACTTCCCAGTGATGTTTATACCCGACCACTACAACAGCAACTTCACCGTCCATCAGTTTTATTAAAATTGGAGATTCATTTAACTGGATGTCCTGAAATATAAAATAACATATAATACTTAATGTGGTATTTTTAAAAGTGGTAGAGCCCACAAAAACAACACTGCTGGACGAATGGGCAGGCTCGACCCGTGAAATACTACGACCTCTCTGAAGACAGGCGTGAAGTAGAAGTATTCTGCGTATCGTCTAATGAGTGAGGTGCCGGAGGTCAAATTTTAGTCTTAGTCTAGAAGAAGATTGGACGGGGACGTGATGAAAAGGAAAAGAAAATATCTTTTTTCTGTCTATTTCCTCCCATGTCCATTAAAAGTAGGCAATGCATCTTCAACTCATTGGTTTGTTGCAGATGCTTATGGGTAGCGATCACGTGCTATAGGGTAAACCGCTTGCTCTATAAAAATGCGCATTTAGTATAGTAGATAGAATTTTGTAATAAGTGCTACGAACCTTGATATGCGTATACTCAAAGCCCATCTCGTTTTCAGTCTTTTGTTCTTCGAGTAACAGGATCACTCTTCTACCGATAGCAACTGCTAGCAAAGTCTTGCCTCCTTCAACTAAACATAAGGAATTGTTGAATAAAATACAAGATTTTTTTACTACCATCTCAAAGTATTTATGCATCCTTTGACATTACTAGATATTAATAGAAACTATATTTTTATATTTACATTTATTTTCAAAATGAAAGATCCTTGGACTCAATCAAAATTTCGTACTTCGTCGTACAATGTTTATCAGAATGCACTTTAAGTTGGTAGGCTTACAAATCGTAGAATTTTTTAGTGACAAAATCTTAATTTGTACAACTGTAACCTATTCGGCTACCATTTTTTAATAACAAATACCATTTTCGATAACATCGAAGTAATGTGCCGTCTTAGTGCGTGGGAGGCGAGCGTGTTTGCAGTCCTGCAGCGGGCGCATGGCCCAGGCGCCGGCGCAGAGCTCGGGCAGCGGCAGCGCGTACAATCCTGCGCCCCCCGCGCCGCCCGTCGTCGACCCGCCGCCTGCCATCACCCGCGGCCCCACGCGAAACAGTCCCACCCGTTCCGTCACACGAGCCGCGCGTACGCAGCCCTCCCATCGAAGTACCACCCTTGTTGTACCGCTTTCTGTAA
>JWHW01053268.1:97803-112974 GCA_000931545.1 Papilio glaucus | reverse complement strand
TTTCTACTTGATAATAAAGTTCAAACACCTTTTATACAAACATTCTTAGATATTGTTTTTTCATTAAAAGTAAGTGTTACATTTTCCTTTGATAAATTTTCGAAGTGAAGATAAATATTTAATGTAAAATTTGCCTAAAACTCTGATAAGTTACACGCGACGAATGTGTGCGTAATATCTTATTCAATTATGAAGAAGCCCTACTAATTACAAGGAAAGCAAATTTATGAACGTAAACGAAATAAGTTTTAGTCCCTTGACGTCTGACACCAAAAAAAAAACAAGTTACTTTTTCTTTTAATGTTCTTAAACGTATTTGAATACAAATTTTTGTATTTTTTACTTAGTAATACTAATTAGATGTTATTAGGTATATTCATGATACCGAATCGCAAAGCTTAGAGCCCTTTAAAACCTCTAATAGGTACGTTTAATCTAAGCACTTACCAAATGAACTTCAATAAAATTACGGTAAAAAATATTATTAACAAGTGCATCCATAATTATAGCTTATTTTTTAATTAATTTGAAATATATTTCTCATTAAAGAAACGTTACATATTAATTAAATATAAAAAAATGGTTTTCTCAGAAGTTTTATCATTTATAATCTGCCTGATTTCGATTGGATGTTAAATATAATGCTACAGAGTGCCTCCACCTATACGTGACTTAGACACCATAAAAAACTTCAAATCTCAATATAAATCTTGGCATCTTAACCTAAAAACAATCGTGCGTATCAATCGTAGTGGCGTTGTACTATTTTGTGGCATAATTCTTAGAAAGTCAGGTGGTGAAATGCTGGGAGACGTCAGATAGATGTATGGCCAGCCATGCGTGCCGTCCACTCGTCGTGCCTCTGCCTTGTGTTTATATATCTCATTGTACCTGTTCCATTTTATTTGTACGGAACCGATATGTTCGTGCACTACCGATAGGGCATCGCTGAAAATTTGTAATTTGGAATGTGTAAATATTTGTAACTATTAACCACGAAACGAATAAACTTTTTCTTTCTTTCTTTCATATCCAAAGCGCTTTGGCCACCCTTTCTTTCGACTTCGAAAGTTATTTAATCTTTATTGTAAAACTTTTTAATAGAATTATGACGTATAATGTTCTTTGGAATTTTTTATTTGCGTAAATATAAACACATCGTAGTTGTCAGAGATTAAGAACTTTTGAGACGTCAATAAGGGGTTTCGCGATTTTAATTTCGATGATTATGTTTAATATACAATTAGGACAATAAATCTATGTAGATTTTAACTCAAATATGATTAGGTAGCGAAATGAGATCTTAGTGAGATAATTCGTGTGAGGTTATGATATAATGGTGAACGTAGAGTTCAATCACTTCTTGTTACCATTAAATACACGCAATTTAACTTTATAATACTACAATACGATACGATAAATAATGTATTAGCTTATGCATATGCAATTTTCGAAGTAGTTATATAAGCAAACACATCGGGCAAACATTGAAAAGTTTTATTAGAAAACCGATTTGTTTGTTGTTTGTGGAAAGGTCAAACGCTTTTGAAGCGGCGCTCGACGACGTGGAATTTTAAGTTGTGGATCGTGTGTCCAAATCAAAATTATTTTTGAAGTATATATTTTCGATATGTACTTTGATTAAAAATGTTTTGTTCAAAAACATATTTATATGCTCGCGAACACATATTCACATGTATAATGAATTAACAATTATTTATAGACGTGACCATTGTTTAGGTACACGATGTGTACACGTTTTAACTAACACAAGGACCCGCTGCGATGGGTTTTGCTTAACATAACGTTTAATACATCAAACTAAAATACGGTAATATAATTTAAGAATACGTTTTCAAACCCGAATCCCCCACCCTACATGCAACCACCATAGTGACACAGGAACGTTGAGGCTACAACCACCCACAATCACAATTCTTCTGTGATGTTTAGCCAATATGAAATATAGGGACGCACGCGTCCATTTTTATATATGTTATATATAAAAATGGACGCGTGCGGACGGCGTGATAAATAATAGATATGAGCAGTTAGTACTTGAACAGTTCGTCTTATGAAACAGAAGCTTGTATTTATAATATTCAAATTGTAAAATATATTATCTTACAAGCAACGTACAAAAACTGTCGCGATAATTCGACCTATAAAGCTTGACGTATTTTAATCTGAGATGGAATTTAGTCGTTTCATCTAGACTCCTTCTTGAGCATTGAGGTGTCGTCAAAATTTAAGAAGCATTAAATGTGTAAACATAAAAGAAGGAAGAAATATGATAACATTATTTTGAAGATTTTAAAGGGTCTAATCTTTAAGGACCAAATCTCGATGGATCGATGATAATTTTTTTATATCATAAGGGGGCAAACAAGCGGGTCCCCTAATATTTAAGTGATCACCGACTGCTGGAAATGCAGACGCGTTGCCGGCCTTTAAGAAAGTAGTACGCTCGCTTTTTAAAGGACCTAAAGTCATATTGGTTTGGAAATACCGCTGGTGGCTGGTCAGAGGAAATAAGGGGACATGTCGGTTAAATTCGCCAATAAATGGCATAGTAATAATACTATGAAGAATAAAAAATATTTTCAAATTACATGGCAATCTTAACTAACAATTGACTTAATTATAGTACAGGATCTAAACACTAAACTAACAAAGAACGAACGTAAAGTCGACCAACTGTGTAGCATTCAAGAATCTTAAAATGTTACTTGCTACAGTTGTAAGCAGTTTGTCTATCATGTTTTTATTTTATTTCAATTGTGTTTTAATTTTAGTTTTTCTTATGTAAACTAAATATCTGAAGCCTTTATCGAATAATACAGTGAAAAACAGAAACAGCAAAAAAAACATCATTTGAAACAGTGAAAGGTTGGTTTCAAGACGAAGTTTTACGAGTTTAGCAAGATACTAGATCCAACATATAAGAAACGAGGGACGAATAAAATGTATGATGTAAAACTTGTTGAAAACATGAGTACAACAGCACGTCCTCTACTGTAGTTTATCAATTTAATTGGTAGTAGTGACCGGCGAGCATGTGAAAAGTATATGTTTCGCGCATCGAAGCATGCATTTGTTTATTGTCTAAGCGGACGTATGAAAAATAAGCGCAATTTGCGAATTATGCGAGAACATTTAGTAAATGAGTAAGGGTGCGATTGCGATAGCGTTTGGTTATTATTAAAATTTATTTAAAAATCTGTATGGTTCTGTACATGTTATAGACATTGATGATTTTCAATGTCATTAGACATAAATGTAATGACACACACATAACAAATAAACAAATTTTAAATGAAGAATTTACCAAAAATTTAATATCTATCGTCAGATCGATAATTAGACTGGGTAATAATTTAAATAAAATCGTGTTAAAACAAAGAAATCAAAACAAACGTAGCCTTGAGAGTTCAATATCTGAACTTAAAAGTATCAATGAATTGCGAAATGGGCATTCTAAATTAGAAATTAGTTTTTTTTTTAAATCTAATCCTGATAACTTAAGTTTTAAGTTAAGTTATAGCTGCTATCCATTAACATTTTCAACGATTAGACGAGCTACAGATGCGATACTTGCTTTTTGGTTTATTTTGGACGTCAGTAGTTAACACTGTGTAAGGAATGGAGCCTGAGGCATCTTTTTTCTTGTGCGTTTAGAAATAAAAGTCAGTTATATGCATTAGTGCGACATCGCCCCGATTGATTCTAGCAAATTTAATTTCGTGTTTTTAGTTTATTATGTATGGACGGTTGAAAGGTATACATTGTCAAGATTGACCTTCTTGCATGTCCATCTTACCAAAGCATTGAATGTTAAAACATTGAAAATATTCAACGTAATTCACGCCGAATAGTCATAATTCATTTTGTGTGTGTTGTTATGCCGAGGCACGTGATGTGATACAACACTGTCAGTGTTATCAATTATTCATGACATGATGGAGGGAATGTTTGTTTGTTTAACACGGGCTAGAAGGGTTTTTCAAATTGGGGAATCCATTTAGTTGATTGTAACTCTATGCAAACAGTTGCGGAGGTGTTGATATCATTTACATTATTTGTATGTGCATGTCACACAGGACATGCTAGAAGCATCAACGCTTAACACCTAAACTATGTTTTAGTTGTAAGTTAAATAAATAAAAAATATATTCGCGTGCATCGAAAGTTAACTTTATAATTTTCAGATAGTTGGCAGAAAAAGTTAACAATAAATGATGTTTAATGGATTTTGCATAAATATAAAGCATATTGAAATAGCATTTTAGGTTAATAATTTTAAATACACACCAAGCACAAGATCGTGTTTATTGGACGGTGAGAACAAGGAAGGGTTACCTCATATAATGAGTGAAGGTCTAGTTAGAAGGAGAAGGTTAATAATTCTATAAAAATATTGTACGTCATAGATTCTATTTATGAAAAAACACAAGTGGTTAAGTGATGTCCACTATACGTAACATCCACAATACACGCAAGAGATCATAGCAGCAACAGCCCTTATGCAGAAAAGTGAAAGGATACCAAAGAAAGTGAAACTGCTAAGTGTTTTGAGTCAAGAGCTGACGACAACTTCTTCTGAATGCGCTTGCAATCAGATGCATGCAATTGCGTCAATATAATATGATGTGCGCCAATTGTGACTTTAAGTGACTCCTGGACTGGTTTGTCTAATTTTATTAATTATTTATAAACAAAAAAACATTACAACTCCTTTCTCTCATGAAACAATAGCTTAACCAACGTAGTGAAGAAATTATAAATTTTATTAAGCATGATTGATGTGTATACATTTTTTAATAATGGCATGTAATAATTGAGTGTCAAAAATAATAAAGATTTTTTTACGAAAAATTCTTTTGTGTACTCACTTTTACCGAGAAAATATTTGAAGTACCATCTCGTCTGGAACTCGGGATTTTCAAGTACAGGGGCGCTCGGCGGTCCAAACAACTGACAAAGACATACAGATTAATTTTACAATAATTATACCACCAACGGCGACATTTTTTTTGTTTGAACATTTTACGCCAGTTGCCGTCACGTTTTATAAGAGCACTGAACCCCAATAGAAAAAAGTATTAGACATTCTTAGAAATGTTGAAATAATTAACTCATTAAGGACTACTGCTAATTGACAGAGTTCTGTGATTTTTTAAATAACCAGTGAAACATTTTTCTAGAAATTTTAATGTTTTTTTTTAATTCAAGAATTGATACTTGAATCCTTTTATTTCTTCATTCGTATTCGTTCTTTATTAAAAGTTCGTTTCATTATTAAAAGTTGACGATACTATTTTAATCAATTTACAATATATTTTTTTCTAGCACGTTAGTAACACTCGTGAAGGAGTTGCTCGCGAGTCTCTGTGGAAGTTGGAGAATTAGTTGTAGTTTTCTTCTCTTCGCTAACATTTAAAATTGTATTTCATATGTTACCTCATCTTTTTCTCCAAGAGAGTTGCCGTTCTCAAGCCGGTAGCGCCGCACGATTGCGTCCACCGCACCGGCGCCTTCAATCGACGCCGACAACTGACAAAATATACAATGAATTAGTTTCTTATGATAACAACTAGTAATTGGAATGAATTGAGCAGAGCACTCAGTTAGACAAATGCACTTCATTCGATACTTTCTGGTTCCCCAATCACAATCCCAATCCACTGTGTTAAAGGCCTGACATTACATCGTAAAGAGTGTCAACTTTAAATAGTATAAATTTGTGTGTACGATAAGAAACTGTAGTTTATGGCAACAACAAATTATTCTTTGTTGGTTACGAAAGGCTGAAACTCAGGGCATGACAAGTGTAATCCGAAATTCCACCTCGTTGCATCCGAGTATGGTTACTAAAAGCGTTGCCTGCGTGTGTATTTGTGTGATTCTTGCGTTTGCGAAGGTGATAATGAATATGAGATAAGTTTAATTTTATTTTGCGAATGCGTTCAAACAACAAATTTTGTAATAAATACTTAAAATGAATACTTTAATATAAATACGAACCTACGCAAGTCCTCAGAGTCCATAGAGACATTACGAAATAATTTGCAACCCTTATTTTTGAACGTAAAGTGTCTAGTGACCTTAATATAGACGTAGTAGAGTAAGTATTTTTGACAGTATAACTATGACTCTTAGGTTATTTATAAGCTGTACTGATGGAATTATCTACCACCTCGTTAAAGTTATTTAAGTAGGTACATTTCTTTCGAATGAACAAACTTTGATTCTAATTGGTTTTATTATTCATAAATATCGCGGCTCACAGATTACCCACTAACGAAAAAGTGAGGCAGAGTACGTTCCTGTATCGATATAGTACGAGCTTCCTACATCAATATGACGATATAATAGGTAGGTAATAAAAAAAACAAAAGCCCGACTGAGTACATGGTTATTCGAAGCATCATATCTGTGATACTCCGTGCAGAATACAAATTAAATAGCACCTCAGATGCAGAAGAACTACTGTTCGTCTGTATCTGAGGTGCTATTTAATTTGTATTAAAGAAGAAGTGGCTGATTATTTTGCTTTTTGTACACAAAGAAAGCACTGTATTTATTGCATGCGTATCTACCTAAGACAAAGCCATCAAGACTTGAATAACGTATTTTTTTAGTAAAGCAAATTTATTTTATAATATTTTAAGGAAAAAATTCGAATCATTCGACTTTGGCAGATATTTGAAAAGTAAATGAGAAGCCAAGACTCAGTCGTATTGAGTTAAATTACGAGAACCCATTTCCGGTCGGGAATTTTATTAATTTTCGCAATATTACTTTGCTTAAATTTGTCTCGAATACATATTTTATTTGTAAAAATATAACAACATCTTTTACAGATTGTTGAAATTAACAGTGTGCACACATTAGTGTATTATGTTAAAGATTCGATAATTCTTTATTTTTTATCGAACAAGGTGGCAAACGAGCTGCTTTTGCGGAACTGCTTCACCATATTAGGTGTCCGATGCCATAGACATATTCAACAACCTAATGAATTGCAGATACGTGGCATCCATTCTCTCCCCCATGAAATCTTTTTCCCCTTCCATTCCACCCTTATTACAAAAGGATAGTAAGGGGAAGAGGTCTAGAATTAGCCCACCGGCACCTCGCTCATCGGACGAAACGCAGAATACTTCTACTTCTCGCCTTTCGTCTGTGAAGTCGAGGTATTTGACGGGTCGAGTCGGCCCATTGGTGTCCAACTTTGCCCAGATCATCGGTCCATCGTGTGGGAGGCCTACCGACGCTGTGTTGACCTGTACGTGGCGGCCAATCTAAGACATTTAGGCCCCATCGGCTATCCGTTCTGTGAGCAATGTGTCCGGTCCTTATTGTATAATTAGTTGCGTGGGAGCGGAAAACGAGCATTTTAAAACCAACCATACTTTAATAATAACTTTACCTTTTATGTATAGATAAGTTTTTTAAAGTGTCGTTGGCACGAGACACGATAAATTTGAATACCTGCTATTTTACTAATTATATTTATTATAGTTCGTGTCTTTGTTTCATTAAAAATTAGCGTAATTAGAACCTAAAAATAATGCTTTGGTAATTATTTGCACAATAAAACATGTACAGGTAATTTATTTATATACGTACACAGGTCATATTTACCTACGTCTTTGACTTGAATAGAGGTTAATTGTTCGCACGTGTACGTTTTGGCACAATAGGGGCAATGCGTTGTGCTTTGTCGTCATGTCGTCGGATGTTGATTGATTTGTTTGACCCGAAATAGCGAAGTAATCAGCGGATTCGCCTGACCTTTACATAAAATTCTTTTATTATGTTGTTTCGATGTGGTGTCATTTACATTCTTTTGTTTAATTTGACACCCACAAAATAAAGTTCTAACGATTCATCAGGCCCTTAAAAGTCTACAGTTACCTTGGATTTATTAAATAGAGTTTTAACTGATAATCAGTGCACACGAATAAATTATAGATTATTTCAAATGCGTAATAATAATGTAAATAATTCACCTTAATAAGTCAAATGGTTTTGATTTTTTGTTTGTTATTTTATAAAATTAACAAATAATTTGATATCTAAAATTATATTTCATTTCATTCAATGGTATAAAATTTTGAGGAAATCGTACAAGAATTTGTAGAAATAATTATAATTTATTTTTGTGAAAGGTAAATGTAAAATACTTTGCAGACGTGTAGACGGTTGGCCTAAATGGAATGTGGTATGTGTGTTTCATAGTGTTCAGTCACGCGAACCGTTTTTGTTGTGCGCGATTTATGATGTGTATACAAGTATACTCAAAGTGTACAGAATACACATACCTATATTAAATGTATTTATCAACTTAAGCTGGAGAATAAGTGTATGTTAAACTGTACAAGAAATATGAGGGAGTATTTACTACTTATATTAATTGCCTTTTAAAATTCATGCTAAGTTAGAATTTTACAACTTTTAATTATTGTGGATGTGGATAGATATAATATCAGGTTAACTTAACCTTTTGCTTCATTTAACATAAAAAATACGTTGATGCAATAAACCAAATTAAGGTCGCAGCCTTTAAACAAAAGTTCCAAGCCTATGTGTAATTTGGATCAAAGGTAACTAGAACGCTGGCCCATTTTTATAGTGCCGTCCCAACTTATCTTTTTTTTTTATTCGGGCAAAAGAAATAATCAGAACAGTCTATTGAAAAAGGTAACGGCAAACAACCTATGTATACTCTGTTCCAAATCAAAGCCTAAATAATCACAAAATATTTTCGAAAACCAAATTTTTCTCACATTACCTTATAATATTAGCTATCCATACCATATAATTTAACTTCACTTTATTTCTCGATTTCTACAAAATTATTCCGATGAAAATTTAAAAAGTGTAATAGCCGACATGTAAGTTAAGTGACGTTTTTTCGACGTTTATACGTAGATTTATAATGTAAGAATTGGACTCGGATTTAAATGGATATCCCTACCCATAGACATCCGTAACAACCATAGTTGTCAGCCTTGTGTAGAAATAAATAATAGTTAATTTTAAAAAAGCAAAAAAGTTGACTGACCTTATAATTATTATCATCACTCATCTTACCTATACCTAACACTTTGGGAAGAATATGAATCAAACGACACCTCACTCTTTAAAATCAGTCAAGCAAGCCGGCTACAAGAAGTCACAGTGAACAGATACATGTGTATGCACATACACACGCCCGAATCAAGGAAATCTCCTTCTGGGTCAGTCGGGTAAATGGGGGAGTAAATTACGAGAAAAAGAGGAGTAAGGGATCATAAGGGACTAAGAAGTCCTTAATTTATTTCGGGTATTCTTATGGCTCTATCAATAACAATATAGCTATTTTTAAATTAGCCTAAAGGACGTAGGTTGGATTCTCAATGTCAAGAATTATTTAAAGTTTAGAATGAGCTCCGTCTTACATTTATATTTTAACGTTCACTGACATCTTAAAATATTTGCACGCGAGGTGAATAGCTAACAAATTTATAAACGAATTTCAATTTAACGAAATATCCTTTGAAAAATATTTACCATTAAAAATTATGTTTTAACAATAATCCCTTGTAATTGAAAGTTATTGTAAAGGCTGAGACTGATGTTTAATAAATTGTTATTTTGTAACTCGTTCTGAGAAAAATGTTATTAATCAAAAAAATTGTTATACAATTATATTAATTAAGCTATATTAAATTTCAATAAACGGGATTAGGGCTGACTGAAAATCATCCTAATATTCCGGTATTATATTACATTTGAGTAAGTGGTTCAAGATGAAATTTATGCAGTGCTGGCCAATATTACACATATAAAATAAATTAATTGTAAAACAACAATATATTATTATAGAATAGTCGCTTAAATCATACCCAAACGCAGCGTTTTTATTTATAAATAAAAATATATCGTTTTAATGAAGGTATAACTTGGATAAATTTTGTAGGAATATATGTCAAATATATCCGACAGAAAGTGGCGTGGCTCAGGCGTGGATTAGGCGTGGATTTACGATGGACCCTTGTCAAGCGGCTTCTCATTAGTCTCGCACCGGCCGCATTCGATACTGATATATCAATCGATAAATATTTTACGATAGCTTTGTTGTTGTATATGACTTCAAAGTTTCAAAGCTAAAAACACATTGCTACATTTATTATAAATTTTAAAAGTAAAATTAGAAAGTTCCTTGTTTAAGGCTTGTTGTATGTAAATAAGCACCACTAGCCTAATGGTTAAGGGAACGGACGTAACATGCACAACATGGTCGTGGGTTCGAATCCGCCATTAGATTATTATCGTGAACCGTTTCGTAGTACCAAGCGTAAACTTGTTTGGGAATGGTTAAAAGAAATATTAGTAAATTATTTCGATAATCTTTTAATATTTCATATACGTGTCGGAGTATGAGAGAGGCGGCCGGCCGTAAAAAAAACTATAGCCAAAACCTATATACAGTATAGACTAAGTTAGTACTATTTCGACCCCATATAAAAAAAGTGGGAAAAGAGCAGAGAGAAGAAGAAGAAGACTATTTATATGTTTGGCGGACAAACAATAATAGTTAGATATTGCAAAAACGCTTGTAGAGCCGCGGGCAACAGTCCGTATAAACATATACTATAAAATGTAAAGCAGCAAAGCTATACAGTATGAATTTATTATCTCTTGTCTTCCTAACAATATTCAAGCGACGAATCACAGCGATCGAAGTTGTAAATTAATTCGTTTCCAATAATTAATTTTTCAATATTCACTCAAGTGATAAAGGCCTTGCAGATTAATTGGGTCTGCTTCTTTTTTAATGAATTTTGTTTTGATTGAATTTAAAAAGTTCTTGATATAATAACATAGGGTATAAGCAAACTTAGAATCACTGTGTGGTAAGGGACAAATTTTATAAATAAATAAATAAATATGCGCTCACGCCCGCAACTCAGAGGGATAGGCAGAGACCATGGATTTCCATTTGGCGCGATCCAGGCACACCTCTTTCCTTCTACATTCATACATCTACGCATACATGCTTGTCGATTATGGGTACTCCTTATTGCCCTTTTTAGTAAACCGCTAATCTGAACGATATAAGTTTTCCTGGGGCGTCCCCTGCCAACACTGCCACTCACTTTTGCAACATAAATTTGTTTCATTATTCTCTCCATTTATTATTATTATTACAAATTTTATCATTTACAAATAAATACTATATACGTGCACATTACATTGATACCCATTCACTCGCGTCTCAGTTTCCAGCGTGCGCCCTAGCTTAGACTAAGCGAGGCCATATCATGTTCGTTATTCTACTTAGATTTATTCACGTCGTACACTGTTTTCACGGTGTCGTCCTCCCTGGTTCGTTATTTTAGAAGGTCAGAACATACACTCTGACAGACCAAAAGTACATGTCTGAACGACAGAAAAAGATGTACCAATGTTCATCTCAAACGACTTAAAATATCTAAGCTTTTATTTTATTTATTTGCAAGATTAATACTTATGCCACAAAATATTTCACGGTCAAAAATATTAACTTAGAATCTCACAAAAGGTACTGACCTATTCTTATGAAATAACACGCTCCTGATCGATTTGGATCGCATCTCAGAGTTCATTCATAAGTTATATATACATAGGTATTGATATTATCCTGAAATATCGCAGCGGTCAGTTACGATTACGACCCTTTACGCTCGGCATATTTATTGGTGTGGGTTCTCGGTTCATAAAAGGTACGCCGGTGTATTTTTGTACATTGATTCATAGGGTACGATGAAGTAATTTTAGAATCTAATTCAAATAGGCTGTTATCTAAGGGTCGCTGATTAATGAATGGTAAACCATGGATAATAAAAATAATAATTTATAGATAAAAAATTTATGAGAACGTCCTGTAAATTTTGTACCAAATTAATTTATAGTGTGGAGAGAGAGAGAGTTTCAGCCAGTACATTCCTTCATATAAGTAATAAGATGGACTGATAATCTGCTTATGGGTTGTGTTTCAAGGATGCATTGGATGGCAGCAAGAGCCCAATCGTTCTGGCGATTATATCGCGAGGCGACCAGCAGTCGCTTTTTAGCTGATGACGATGATGATGATATGATGTTTTGTTTTTAATTTCTATAGAATTTTCCATGGAACGTTAAAACAACGACGTTAAGGTTGAATAGTATTTCTGTTCTGATAAATATTATTGCGGCCGTCCCTTGGTTAGGGTCGGAAGTATTGTAATAATGTCCAAACATTACTCACTATAATAGTTATTAGCTCCCAAATAAAGGGGTCCGTGACTTCAACCAGGGTAGGATTTATTTTTGAAATGGTCTCGGCGCACCATTGTAATTTCTTCACAAGCCATATCTTTCTATGTTCTTCTCTTGATAGTGTCCTTCTTCAGTATGTCACTAATCTGATGTAACTTAAATAATACTATCTATATATTAAAACATCTATATAACTAATTTTTTATTTGAATAGTGTGGACGTAAAATATCCAAAGTAATTAGTCTAGACTCTAGACCGTATAAATCATTCGATGGACAGGACACACCTTTAGTGTCAGTGCGGTGTCGCGTAGCGTAGCCGGCGAGCGCACGGGCGATGACGTGGCACATACAATCTCGTTACGACACGCTATAGCCACATTGTAGATAATGATTTGTTTACTTCATAACAATGCTAAAACAATGACTCCGATCTGTTGTACAAATTGCATATAAATTAGTATAATGAAAGCTTAAATTAAAGTAATTAAGTCACGCCTTTATACAATAATCCTCGTAGTGTTGAAGTTAGCGCCAACACAAGAAGTTGGGACCCCCTTACATGTCCTTAATTAAGTCAATACGTTTTTACAATTAATTTTTTTGTGATAGATGAATAATTGCATATTTCTTAAAAATTTAAATAGAAAGTATCATCCATTAAAATACTTGTGTCCATAAATAGCTAAGTCTATGGCGTTCTTTAAAATATTTGCACAATATTATTTGATATCATAAACAGAGGCCCAGGTATATAAATATACTACAGTCGGTTGTGTATGATAATGATACTAATGCAGCAAACTTTAGCTTATTGGAAGGACGAATGTCGTTAAAAGGACATTGAAGAGGGCAATGCTCGGCGTCTCTGTGGGACAAAGAATCAGAAATGATGTGATCCACAATTGAACCTGGCGAATTGCACAACTAAGCAACAGTAAACAGGGCAGGGCAGTAACAATAAAATATTTTTTTAGTAAGCCAGTAATCTGATCGATATAAGTTCTCCTAGGGCGTCCCCTACCAACACTGCCGCTCACTTTTGCAAAATTAATTTGTTCCTTCATCTTTTCCACATTTTTACAGTGGTAGAGCTCGCAAGAACAACATCTGTTCCACGAATGGGCCGGCTCGTCCGGTACAATACCACGACTTCACAGAAGACCGGTGTGAAGTAGAAGTATGCTTCTGCGTTTCGTCTGATTGGTGGGGTGCCGGAAGCCCAATTTCAGTCCTTCTCTCTTTTCCATCCTCCTAAAAAGGATAGGGGATCCTAGGAAGGGTGGGATTGGATGGATAGGAAAAGGAAACATCCTTTTATCCTGTCTTTTCCTTTCTCTGTCCATTAAAAGTAGGCGCCGCATAAGGGACTCATTTGCTTGTTGCGGATGAATATGGGTAGCGGTCACTTACCATCAGGTGAACTGCTTGAACGAAGGTGAAAAAGGTTTGCCACCTTCTCCCATAAAAAAAGTTCTCGCACCGTCGAAGCATCGCTAGGTATAAATGTATATAATAATAATAATTTTATATTGGGACGTTGCTCCACATTAAGATCATATGTTACATACGTGATTAGTCTATCCATCAACAATTACTACGCCTGGATTAACAACTCGAGTGATTGATGTCTGCGGATATAGTTATTATAAACTATGTTAAGAGCGAAATTGCCGCTTGGTTAAATGTTTGGAGTAGCTCAAACGTTCAAAATTTGACATAGCTCCGACATCATACAAATTTACATGAAACGATTTAATTGCTTGTAATTATACTGGAAACGTTATACACTTCAATTTAATAGAGATATAAACTGAACAGCTTTCATCTAAACTATAATAATTTAAAGTTCTCCCTTGAGTAAGTGTCAACCTTTTATATATCTTAGATGGGAGAAGATTAGAACCTAACCTGTATGTATATATGTGATATGCTTACCGTTGTGATTTATTATATAGATTCGTGCATATACTCGACATATTATTTGACTTCCAGCACCTCGCGACAGTCGAGACGCACAAGTGTATACATATTACACAAGTACCTCTATTTCAAGTCTTATATAGAATAATTAGCAACAAAGAGCTTGGAAAAAAATTGTAATATTAAACCGAGATATGCAGACAATGATGTTTTACACTATAGGTATGTTATACTCATAAAAAATTATAGGTCAATGACAGCAACATTCGCACATGTCAAATGATGTAAAAAGGATACCGTAATTTAAATTATAGGAAAAAAAAGGACAGCCAGTGTTTGTCACTTGAGCGTAATTAATTGTAAACACGTGACGTTAGAACTACTAGACTATAGAAAAAGAGGGTTAATTAGGTCGCTTTCGAGTTTTCACTTTTCGACCGCTAATGACATATCTGATACTTTTTGTATTATAATATCATTGTGTCCAGATAAAATATTTGTTATGATAGTTACGGAATAAAACGTCTCTAATAAGCGTGGAGCATATTTTGTGTAATGCCGCATAATTATTACTAATACCGACCGGAAATAGAGCTGCCATGTTTCAAAATATAAACTGTAATTTTACTGAAGAAATTAAAAGGCTTCTTGCTTAAATTAACATTACATAAGGATGGTATATTAGGCTTGATTTGAATTTTAAGAACTTTTATTTTCCTTTTATTGACTTTAAAAGAATATTGCTTTCGTAATGAGGTTGTAATAAAAGTTTTAATTACTTATCTTACAATTAACGATTACAACTTCGAAATGATAAAGGTTGATTGAATTCAATTCTTTAGCTGACTTACTTTTTATAGTCAGTCTGGTTATAATATTAAATCTGAATCTGAATCTTACAATGACGTCTGGTGATGTAAATTTCAACATTTTATGTATTTATTTAATTTTAAATAAATT
>JWHW01053268.1:59918-85648 GCA_000931545.1 Papilio glaucus | reverse complement strand
TTGTAATGCAGACAACGTAACTCGACCTAAACCAAATCACGTGCGTTGAAAAGTCAGGGGAATTCTATAGACGAGCACAGGGTTAAAAATAACAAGTGGAGTGTAATGAAAAACATATTTTTATTTTTCGAAAAGAATATCTAGAACGAAGATAAACACGTGTAGAAAACATCTTAGTGATTAAATCTTCCTTAATATCTCGAAAGAATTACGAAATATCCCTCAGTAAGAAATTTACATATAAATAAATATTGTAATAAGTAGGTGTATAGAATTAACATTGGTTCAAATGTTTTTAGTTTAGACCAAAAAACTGTAAAGTACCAACGTAAAGTGGTCTTTTTGTGTTTTAGAAAGATAAGCACTAAAACAAAAATGTCTCTCAACTTTAAATTGCACGGAACATAAAAATTACATCAATGTTTTCTGGTACTGAGAGCCAAATACTGTTGATCCAGTTTCCAGCTTTAGCTTGATTTTATAATGACAAAGCATCAATTGATATACTCGGAGGTTGTCGTAATTTGTCGGTACCGCGACATTTAAACACGAGACATGATTTAGAAGTTATCAAAGTACAAATAATTATTTCCTTACTCGAGTTTCGAACACAATACCCGCTTTAATTAAATTCGGGCCCACACATAAATTATATCCATCCTCCGCCAGACGTCTCTGGTTTATCGGCTCTTTTCCGACGAGATACTATCACTTAACGGGAATATTAATGATAGAATACTTTTACTTTAACGTATAATATTAATTACTTATAGTAGTAGCATATTAGTTAATTTAAATACTTTATAGAAAAGTTGATAAATAAAGCCTCATGATTATATAGAAAATGTTTAAGAAGTGTAAACTACAAGTTTTTATAATTAAAAAATTATGATATACCTAATTTATTAGTCATTCTACTAGAATACTAGAAATTGTACAAGAATAATAACTTGTTGTACTAAAATACTATAATTTGTAATTCGTCCACAATAACATAAGACCTAGTAATGACGTCAGGGCGGTGTGTAATACGTATATAGAAAAGTTGACATCGTGAAACAACCCAACAAAATCCGTTTACAGGTAGAGAGGTGATGAGATAAGTAGCATTTCATTTCAGTCTCACGTTATTGTATACGCGTAGTAGTTAATTTTATTTATAAACTCATAATATTGAATTGCATAATCTAAATTTCATCAGCAAATGACTATTGAGTGGATTCTCTAAATGTTTGAAATAACGGTTTCAGCTTAGATATTTACCCCAGAAAAGTAATTATCTTTTGGCTGTTTAAGATAATTTAATACCGATGGAGTGTCTTTCGGGCGTTCGTCCGCAGATTCTTAAAGATGCCGCGCAGTCTCGCAAAAACTCGACCCAAAAACCTCTTTGGTCGCACGTTGCGACCTTGGATGAAAAGCAGTAGTAAATTTATTATTTTTTAATGTTCTTTAGCGGTTTTACCAAAATAACAATAAATGAAATTATGCCTCTATTTTGCAGTAAAATTTAATTCTTCAATGTTATTTTGCGGTACCTAAAATAAGTGCAGTAAAGAAAATCTAAATGTGTTTACACTGTTTAATATTTCTTAAACAGTGTAAACACATTTATTTTTTTTTCGTATTTCAATTTAATTTTCGTAGGCTGAATCTCAGCAACAGATACTACTAAATCGTGTCTAATTATATAAAAAGAGGATTTTTATACATAAATGTAATACATTTCGGCCATGACGGAAACGATTTAAATGAAAATGTTTATTGAGATATATGTTTTATCCAGCTATGTTAGATCCGTTAAAACGCGAATTTTCACAAAAATAAGTCGGTTGACAACATTGCAAAATTTTACTGGGCTATAAAATGTGAAAACTGGTCTATAGATGTGTTCGAATATTACATATTATATGCTAGCAGGGTAATAGTTTGCGTCTGTATTGCCGTCTAGGTAAATTATTTAAACAAAATTAACATCACCACGTATCTGTATTTTGAAGGAAGTTTCCACAAATAACTTCCTTATCTCAAAACTAAACCGGGCAGTTATCTCGCTAGAGCACTGCTTTATTGAGTTTAAGAACAACATGGTGAAATAGGTTAACGGAAAACCGATATAATAAAGTTGCAAACATTGTACCCAACAAGTACCGATCCGAAGCATCCATTACATTACTTCTATTTGCAAGCCGTTTAAACTTTGTTGTTTTAAAAGCGAAGTAATAAAACACTTAACACGTTTACTTAGAAGCATGAAACTTATATTTCAAATAATTGGTCATTGATTTATAATAATTTAACCAACGAAGCATATCTTTCCCATACCGGCCATGTTGAAAGGATGGATGAAGGAAGATTGACAAAAGAAATTTATGTTCTAAAAGTGAAGTTTCGGTAGTGTAGTGGCAACTTATATCGACTAATGTTATGGTATATGAAATAGGATATGCGCTCACGCCCGTAACCTAAAGGGGTAGGCGGAGATCTCAGATTTCTAGTGGTTTTTCTTTGCGTTTCAGTTTATTGATTTAAATTTTTAACGATAATCTGTGTCACCTAGAATTATTAACTACCTTAATTTCTTCAGTATATGTCATTACTGTAAGCTCAATTAGAGCAATGTTTTCTTGTTATGAACCTAACACACTCGTATGTACTACTAATATTTAAATGTACGTACATATATGTTTAAGAGTGTTCTAAGCCTCGAAAATTGTTGTAGAGTAAAATTGAATTACACTAAGAAACTTGTTGTAGACGGCACCTGGAGCTGGGCTTAGCTGAGCGAGATTGGAATTTATGTAGTCACTTTCCATTAGATGACAAATTAAAAAAAGCCAATGTTACCTTTAACGTAAAATACAGGTGTGTAAAAAGTAAATATAAGTAAATACTGCCGAGTTTAATGCCAAGTAAAGTAGCTTCAACTTTAGATAGTGGGAAAGAAGGAGTACCTATTACTTTTTTACCTATAACAATATAATAATGCTGTACAAATATTTGTAATACAAAAACATGTTTTAAAGAAATTACGTACACGTTAAAAGTTTTTGCTTTTTTAATTCTTTTTTTGTTTTACAAACACTTGTTTACTTTTTAATGTGCCAAATATTTTTTTCCAATAAACTGTGTGCAGTCGTCCCTCTAGGTTTTAGTAAGTCTAAGATCCACCAAGTTTAAGGTATATATCAATGTTCTTTTTGAAGTGAAAACTTCTTTAGCCGCGTTAGACGATGATTGGTAGAAGAAAATCTTATAGGTTCCCGTGAACCACATGCAACATTAGTCAGCAATATGCTTATTTGAATTTGGAACAGTTTCGACGATTTTTTTTTCATTTATTCCATTTTGAATTTTATTGTGTGTCTTACACAAGGGTTTATTTTCATCGATAATTTATTTATTATTGAACTATTGTCGCGCCTGTTTTGAGTTTTCACTTCTGTTGGCAGACCTTACAACTGCTTTTGTTTTTTAATTGTGTAACCTTTCCTTTCCTTTGCCTCATTCACATCACTTCTTTTTCCAACTTATAGACTTTTGAAACTCATTTAGTTGTTGTAGATTTTGAACATATGCACTGATTTTTATAAAAAATATGCATTAATAAAATTTTATATAATAAACATATCATAAAAAATTCAAACTAGAATTTTTACTTATAATTTATTACCAATAGTTATTAAAACCGGGAAACTTGCGTCGAATTAGATAATTACTACAACAACTTGCTTGTGATGTTGTAAGAAATAATAAATGACATAAAATAAGGCTCATAAAATATTTCTCAACTTTCAGACCAAAAAGGTTCTCGACATTTCTTACCGGACAAAGTAGTACCTTTACAAAGTTTTCCAGGTAAAGTGATAACACAACAACTAGTAACAATAAGTTTTAGTAAGCTAATGAAAAACCGAAATGGTATGGTCGAGTTCAGCATTCGAAATAAAGAATGTCGGGAAGTTTAGTAATAAAAATATATCAATGTTATTAACGGCAGAAGTTCCATTGCTTACGCTTCACACTCTAGTCGACGTAGCAATGCTGATTGTGTGAGTAAGGTTTTTAAAAATATCTAATTTTTTAAAAAGTTTAAATAGACTATCTCAAACCCAACAATATTTATCCTGCCTAAAATGGCATCGTTTAAGATATCTTCATAACTAAACCGATTTCTACAAACATCGCTCCAACTATGTTCTAATTGAATTAAGAACTACAACGTGACTTTTATCTGGAGCGCGGTACACCTGTAATTACTCGGGTTTAATTGCCCTTAAACCAAATTATAATCTTCATTGTACAATGTGCTGTTAATTAGTTTTCTTCGTTATTTTTTAGTCGAAGGTGACAAACACGAAGGAACAAGCGGGCCAACGGATTTTACACGATGCATGCAATTCAAAAACATCGGCAACCATTTGGTGTACTACTTCAAATAAAAAAGGAGGCGAGGAAGGGAAGGCGATGGGGCCTCAGGCACCGCACTCATCAGACAAAACGCATAAACATATGTACACTTCACGCCTGTATTCTATAAAGCCTTTTTATGTGAGAAGGTGCTAAACGAGCAAGCAGTCTGATATTACGTGATCGCTACCCACAGGCATTTGTACAAGCAAATTAGTTCAAGATGCGTTGCCTATTTTTAACGGTCAGAGAGGACAGAGGTGATAGACTGGAAAAGTATATTTCCTGTCCCCTGTCCAATCCTCCTCCGCTTCCAATCCTATCATTATTAGGAAAGGATGGGATGGGAATAAGGACTGAAATTAGGCTTCCGTCACCGCACACATCGGATAAAACGCAGAATACTTTTACTTCACCCCAGTCTTCTGTAAGGTCGTGGTATTTCACCGGCCGAGCCGGCACAGTCGTGCAATAGATGTTGTTGCGGGCTCTACTCATTGGTTATTAACTACCACTGTTAAAAGGTTTTAAGGTACTTTCAGTTTCTGTTAGCTCCCGCTCAAGTCGGTCCATTTTAGCAACAGCAGGAACTGCTGGTGGCTATACAATATTGTTATGTCGTGAAATAATCGTTTGTTAAATAATAATTGGAGATTATTTAGTATCGCATTAATAATACCCTGACATGAAAGTCGGTATTCCACCGTAGTACATTACTTAGTTATTCCTTCATTGCACCTTCTAGTTGAGTAAAATCATCTTATTTTTTTAACACTCTTAAAAAAAAGCCTCCTACGTTTATGCTTTAAATTAGTTTGTGATTACAAATGATGTGAGATATCAAACTTAAAAATAGAATTATTTTTAAGTTTGATTACATCTTCGACTTTAATGAACCGATTTCAGTTTTTTTTGCAAACGATAGTTTGTGTTTACAGAACGTTTTAAATTTTTATTCCGATCCGATAAGCTATATTCAGTATTTTCGCGAATTGAAGTCGGTTTCTTGTAATTTTACTGCGTTTAAATTAACGGACAAGAAACTTGTAGTTAGTACGCTGTGTAGCCATTTCCGGATACCTTGTATCATAGGAAATACATGTTTATCTATTGTACATTTTTGGTCTAACTAATTTTGAGGTGACAAAGGAGATTTAGTATAGGATCTATATTTTTATACCTAGCTCTTTATATGTGTATACCTGTATATTTTTCACTAAAAATAGGTTGACCACCTAAGTATATGATACGGTACGAAAATTATTCTGAATGTAATGTAACACGAGCTGGATTATAGAGATGTGATGGCTTATTGTTTTTATTTTTCAGTCAAAATAATTATTAATGAACGGCTGTGATGTAAGCCTAAGCTTTTTGATAAATATCTTCACGAACAATGACACTTGATTCCCTCGCTTTTACATTCAATATCGATGACCCGTTTTGTCAGAGCCCATCTTGCTGCCTTGAGAACATCAGCGGAGTGAGAAAAAAACCACAGCTAAAGTGCTCAAGTCACGTAATGACCTTGAACAAAAGACGCTCTTTGAATAGAAGAGAATATACTTTTGCATAATTCACAAATTCTCTAATTAAGTTGATAATGAAAAATGACTTGCGTTAGAGAAAAAACACTATTGTAAATAGGCCTCCTTGTACCATAATATAAGTTACTTTTGCAAAGTAAAAAAAATCCCAAAGCGTTTCCATTTTGGATTTGAAATTAGAAAACGGAAACTGTATAAGTATTTTGAGAAAGAATTGAAATAGGTGAAATACATTTCCGTTTCAGCGAGTTTAATTTGAAATAGCTTTGCGTGCAACGGAATCGGCGCTAACAACTGTCTGCCACTGACTATGAAGCTCACCTAGTCTTTTGATCAGTGACCGTTGACGATTTCTCATTAAGTGTTCCACGTGTTCCAATTTGTCTATAAGCTATCTGGGGAGCGAAATTCTCTGTAAGCGTTGAAACTAAATTCCTTTGACTCGCTAACTTCAATCTGAGATCAGATTACCCCCGCAAATTGGTAATGCGTCTGGCCGCTATTTTAGTGACGTAATTTAGTGACACCGAACACTACCTTTAGCAACACTATATTGTTTGCTGCTATTGTTGTTATTGTTGTCATCTTTGTTATAAATTGAGTAGGAAAATTCTTCACAGTCGTGCACGTGAGATATGAAAAACGAGTGACAAATTCAATGTCACAAATGATTTCGGATATTGAAAATTTGAGAATGAGATTAAATAATTATAACCAAACATTGCTGATGACATTATGACAAAAAACCAGCATATCCAGTGTGAATTCTTCATAACCGTATGGGAATAAACATCGGATGATAAAGGCACCAATTTAACTAACAGACTTATCAGTATAACACATATTTCCAATATTTGATTTTAAAGTATATCTATGCAATTAACTCCTAGTAAGTAATTTTATTGACAGTATTCCAGTATTACACAATTATTAATAAATTAAATTCACTATCAGAAATATTTTGTTGGCTATACTATTAAGTTACGAATGACATTACGTGGATGTAAATTTGACAAGATTGCAGCGCATTATCAGTTCGGGGGGTAATATTAACTAAATTTATATACAAAATATTAGTTATAAAATTACAATTCTGTACACAGTTAAGATTAATTTTGTTGACAACTAATCAATTAATGAATAGCTCGATTGCTCACACAACCAATCCTCTTTACATAGAGTTTGTTTCATTTTAAAATGACATTGATAAATCTTTCACCGAAAGTTTGGTAGAACGAACAAAGCTTTGAATAAAGATGTAAAATCTCTCTGTTGACGTAATGAAAATTTAAAATTAAGGATAAAGAGCTCTGCACAATAAGATAAATTATTTTCAAGGTGCTTGAAGGGCGTCAGGGCAGTTACCTTTCTAACCCTAAATGATGTGAATATATTGAAACGTTCATGTGAAGGTGAATTATTGATACGATTTTGGTGCATGTACTTTATCCTTCAATAATATAGGTATATGTTATTGGCCTTCGTTAGACTACGGCTTCTGCACTAGAATTCTTTTTCTTTGTTTGATAATGCTATGCTGTATTGGGCACCGCGTGTCACTTTTTATCTGTATGTTTCGTCAGACAACAACTAGTAAAAAAATTGTAATGATTTTTTTCCGGTTTTTAGATTTTTTAGAAGTAATTTGCATAAGATTTCTACATTATCTATTACAGCACATCGGCATTTACTACTTGTTTGTATTTTATAAAATAACATTGGTGGTATAGGCACATTATAATCATTTCTTGATATTCAAATCTTTTAACATTTTCTACTTTAAGACATTAAATAAATATATATTGAATACTACATATTACTTGCTGTATAATATATGTTTAATATTACATATTACGCGTAAAACCGTGTTTCAATAGAGCCACTTTGATTGTATCAAACGTACAAAGGGAAACATAAGAGAAACACTTTTGTAAAACTACAAAGAAGAAATCATAGTACAGGATGTTCATTCGTTTTGTAAATTGGAATATGAACCTGTTCAGCAACAGCAACACAAATAAGTTGTCAAAAAAACAGAAAAAAAAAATGAAAAGCGATTTGTAACAAAAGGTCTTGAGTGTGATTGTTCGAGTTTGCGTTTACGGCAATATAATGACTGATAGACTTTGACTTTGGTGGAGATTTCTACATACAAACAAATCATTTGTGTACGCCGCAACCCTTTCGTAAGCTATGTGTTCATGGTAGAAGTAGGCAGACGAGTATGCGGTTCACCCCATGTAGCGTAACCACCTATATCTGTCAACATACGTTAACAAACATAGGAGTTGTGGATTTTTTGTTGTGACTAACTTGTCACTGTTTGCTTGGAGACGGCCTCTTCACCGTGTTTTAAGAGCGCAGAAGGAGCTTAGACTTAACGTCTTTGTAGAAATGAAGCTAAAGACTTCCGTCGGGAGCCTCGGCTCTGACCTTGACTTTATTGTTATAACCGGTGTGGAAGATGTGGATACTTTGGGGCCTTCTTATAAGAAAAAGTGCGGGGCCATTTCCCAATTATAAAAAGGCCCAAAATAATGAAAATAAGTGTAGGAACTATTCGAGGCCCGCGACAGTTTAATACTCAGATCATACGTAAGTATACACAATTTAACGCCTATGTTCTGTAAGGTTATTTCCTTCGAAGGAATGGGCCCATTCCCTGTTAGTGGTTGTTTCAATGATATGTGACTTTTAATTTTTTGCGCTAACTTACTATAAAATGGGTTGGGCTAAATGCCCCTATGCACAACCTTGTTAAAATGCGAATGTCTCAAGCCACGTCATCTCAGATCGTATCACTAACAAAAACAAAGCCATCTAATATTGCCAATTAATCATAAAAAAACTATGAAAAGAGTGTTATGTGTAAGTCAGTTCCGTTTAGCTAAAAAAATACAATAGATAAGAAAACTACGATAGATTATATATCCCTTACTAGTCACATCATTCAATTTAATCCAGCCCGAGACGAGGCTTCCTCTACGGAGGGAGCCCTCGAGCTAAGTTACTCTTAAAGAGCCTTAGGTTAGGCGCAGAACGCGCCTGCCTAAGCATGCTCTGCCGCCTAGAGCCCGGTGTAGGTGTAGATGCCTCTTCTAGGCAAACAGTGATCACAAAAAAAAACAACACGTTACTAATTGAATGAATATTACGTATGGATCACACGACGTAAGAAAACAAGAGACATTTTTATTCAAATATTGTAACAAAGAATATTTTTATAACAATTACTTTGCATTACAACGGTAACTGAGAGATTAAATGCTTTGACGTCTCAATATGGAGCCTTAAATCCCAGATGGCCAGCTACAAATAATTCTACAGAAATTATTTTCAGTCAAAAATTGTTTGCTTTACAACTAAGGGCTTATACAGGGAGAGACAGCGGTACGTTTTTGACTAGTGGTGGTTATGTAGAACTCTAAAATAGATATGAAAATGATCTCTGTTAGAATAGATTTAGCATCCTCAGAAAGAGGGGGAGAGAGAGAGAGAGTTAAATGTGTTGTCAGCCTTGAGTAAGTGGAGAGTGAAGCTGCACGTTATAAACGGAAAATTTCGTGTCAAAATGCAGATTTTTCACTGTATCAATGATGAAAACATAACGTGAGACATTTTTTTAGACTTGAAAATTTTAGGGTTATAGTTTAGAAGCCATACAAAGAATCATTTAAATTCTAACACTTTTTCTAAAGAAGAAATCCTTTGAAGTCTAGTTTGTAGTTTATTAAAGTAAAATCAAAAGAATGTTATAATAAATGTTGCACGTTTAGTTACTCAGAAGCTTGAAAGAGGAACAAATGTTTTAAAACTTCTGATATGAAATTAGTTATGGTACTAAGCAAGAAAATAACAATTGAAGTAGTTAATAGAAGCTAAAAATACTAACGCTATCGGAGTCCTTACAACTCTAAAGTTGTATGAACTGAAAATAGGTTAATGGAAAATATTAGTCGACAGCCGTGTTAACTTTAAATAGGAACTTGGTATAAATACTACTAAAAGGTTAATAACCCTTGTAATAATATATTCAGATACGGATTTTATTTCGTGGAATGTAAATAAAATTTATCAAAAAGCTGTCTTTGTTTACACTACTCACTACTTGAGTAACTAATTTTTTCAATAATTTATATCAATTACTCTTATTTATTTTAACTTAAAATTGAATACTTTTCTATGATTTAGGGTTCCCTAAATTGAAATTTTAAATTACACACAAGGATAGATGTAACGATCAAATCGTTTTGTAAAATGAAAGATTATACAGGTAAAGTAAGAACCTATAGTAAGTGTATGAAGTCGAAGTTCTATTTCATGGCATTTCCGTTTATATGCATGTAGATAACATATTTCTTGATGGAAATTTAAAATCAACTAGAGAAATAAATTAAGAAATCAATAAATAGGATTAAGGGGTCAAGAGTTTCAAATTCAAATTTATTAATTTTGCAAATAGGTCGCAGAAGCGGTACAATTTAAAAGAAGAGAGAATTAAAAAATACGATGTAATTTTAATAATATATGATATAAATAGTACCATTTTAAGTTATACCGTCAGGCCATGCTATTAGCGGTCCAGTGGTTTAGGAGTTCAGTAATAAAGACATGAACATAGATAAGAATTATATAGGTATATAAAGTTTAAACTTTTAGAAGACAAAGTGATTCCTCATCCAAGTTAACAGCTAGTGCCAAACGCTGCTCGTGTGTTTAATACAGGGCACCCTTTGGCGTTAAGGTTAACGGAAATAAGGGCACGCTGAGTATCCTGCCTTTCATTTTCCAATAGAATGAATAGCTTATGCGATGAATGAGTCTCAATACAAATTTAAATACAAAATAGCCGTGAACATGGAGTTGAAGGCTTTTACCTATACGAAAAGTATTTTATTTAGAATAAAACCTTTATTTTGGTTATTAGTATAACAATAATGTGACGAAGTCAACCTTTTTGGAGTGGAATTGACAACAGTAAAGAAATACTGGCAGGCAAATTTCTTCATCTTTTTTTATAGTTTTATTTGTAGAGTTGTCAATATTTTAGAATGTGATTTTGGTAATGTTAATTAGGGAGATGTATAAGACATGCTTTCAAGTCGAAATGCTGTTTAATTTGAAATAACGTAACAATATATTGAAAATTTAAATTTTTATTCAGGCTTACGAGTAAGTTATAATTGAACATTTAGCTTCTTTTCTTCTCCTTATTATATAAAAGTGGACGTGTATTACTCTTCCATATTTCACTTTTCAGCCAGAGGGATTGTGATTGTGGGTGGTTGTAGCCTCAACGTTCCTATGGTTGTGGTATGTGGATGGGTGTAAAAGCTACGGGGGTTTAAAATGAATTTCTCGATAATATATTTCTATTAATTGTGTGTTTTGATAATATACTGTCAAGTATTATTTTAAGAAAAAAACAGCGAAGCGGATTAGTTATTTTTTAATGGGTAATGTAATAAATTGTACGATATTAAGTAATTTAATATAAGACTGACGGTATTTAAATTATTAAATTATATGGAAAAAGATCTTCCAAATAATTATAGATGTTGTCACTCACATTTCCGGTTTACCGGAAATGCATGAATACAGCACTAAAACATGAAGTTGCGTAGCTGACTTCAGACAATAGAGTCACAGTCATAGAGTATATAAGCACTTGTCAAAAGAAGGGGCTTATTGTTATCAGATAGTGACTACCGATCAAGCCGAGGTCCGACCGTCTCGTGCACCCTCGAGTCGGTATGCTAAACGCATAATTAGGGACAGCCCAAGTTGAGGTCCCCTCTCGGGGCCTTTATGCCGTCACTCCATAGAGCGTCCGCCGAAGGCTATGCGCTTTTGCGCCCTGTCGCCTCGACCCCGGTGTACCTTTAAGTGCTTCCTCTAGGCAAACAGAGAAAGTCAACAGATCAGTCACAAAAAAGAAGGGGACTTAGTTAGCTCCTCTCAACGGTCGTGACAACACCTCTTCAGCCCCGAGCCTTGCGTGGTGAGAACATTAGGCTACATGGCTCAGGCTCAGTCAGAGATATTAGAATAATAAGACTTTATCTATACGAAATGTGTCAACATGGTATTTTGAATTAAAACACAGTTGACAAGCATTTTGCACAAGAGCATTTTGAACGAAAAATCCAAGTACAATAATTTAATTGGAAGGTTTTCGTTTAGACGAAATTTCGTTTGAAGTGAGGCTTTCAAAGAAAGAGAAAAATATTTAAAGCCAACAAAGCGTGTTTAACAACTTTCATAAAGTCGAACGAGTCGTAAATATAATAGCGGAGCTGTCGACTGAAAGTTAATAACGGAAATTAAAAAAAAGGAACGGAAAATAAACGTCGATAAGACTGTTGTTCGGGTTATTTCTGGAACATGATTCTTGTTAATCCTTTAATCCGTTACCTTATACGCCATTTGTATAAAATAAATTACGCACGAGTTCCATTTGATTATCACAGTTCGACTCCGAAACTTTCCCTAACTCAGATTTAATCATCTTCAATTCGACTTCTTTTAAGCTTCTAAAGAATTACATGAATGAGGAGGTTCTCTACAAAACATCATGAAACGCCAATCTACCTCTAATAATCCAGAAAATATGTACAGTTTAAGTAAAAAATAACACGATGCATCGAATGTGTGAACACATAGTCACAGTGCTGGTTACATTGTATATAAAATTATCTAACAGTCATAGGTCAAAAGAACCAGGGGCACTAAACTTAAGTTAAATATGCAATTAGTTTTCAGAACTGACAAAGATTTTTTTCTTGGAAATCAAGGTATCAATTTTTACATTTAGACAAAAAATGTACGGGACGCGAAATTAACTTATCGAAAGCTATTTTTACCTCAAGCTACTAATCGATAAGTAAATATCCAATAAGTTTTTACAATTACAAAGGCATGGAAGAAATAGAATATTTCTTTATTTTCCTTAAACTCATGACCTTATGTATTTTTATGATACGACTTTATTGAGACAATTTGTAATGAACCAAGTGTCCTGAGAGTGGGCCTTGTGGAAAAAATCCAAACAGTTCTTCGTATGAAAACAGTAAAAAGCCAAAACATACTTACATAATAAATAAAAAAATAGTCTGTTAATTCATTTCGTTTGGGTTTTGTGTAGTTGATAGATTAGTAGGCGATTGATTGTTATATTGAAATTAATTATTTCCTAAACTTCCGTGAGACATTATTAACTAACTATTTATAAAACGGCTTTACTCAAGTTCGCGTTTTCCGGTATTGGTACCAACAAGTTTCTGACCTTCTTAAGGGTGACATGCACTTCACATAGTGCGAGGCGGAGTTCGACCGTTCCATTCATCATCATCAATTCATCCCACTCATCCTGAAGAAGGCCCTGCGACAGGTCCAAAACTTATCGGTACCAATACCGGAGAAGGCTAACGTGAGTAATGCCGTTTTATAAACAGTAAGAAAGCTTGACTCAACAATGCATTTTGCAAGTTTTACTTATCACAAAACGCATACGTGCTGGAGTATAAACCTACAATCTTTTACAGTATATAACTGAAATATAACGAAAATGCAACCCCCCCTTTCGCAAGTTTATGTAACAGTGTCCGACCTCGTGTTACATAACAACGGATAGGTCGCGAGGGAACGTTTAACGATCTGATACTGGCTCATTTGATACTAGCTTTGATTTTAAAATTTGCACGTATTTCTTTTTAACACTCTTATATTAATTCCAGCAGTATGTATGTACTTGACTATTTTAAGCTTGATTTACCTGGGGGTAAATTAAAAAAAATTCCAAAATTCTGATTAAATTGAAACTTTTCATAGTTATCAAGGACCGATGGCTTCCGAAAAACCGTTGTTTACAAAAATCACATCTTGGTGTGAAACTAGGTATAGTAATTACATCGTAGCACTAGTACAAATAAATCCTATTCAATCTAAATCCTGTCTTACGGATTACAGCACTAACCAAGACTTTTAAATTGTATGTTACGATTTGTATTAAGTTAGCAGTCCATATACAAGCGGCTACGGAAGCTCTCTATTCACGTAGCAAAAGCCTCGTCTTGGCATCGAACCAAATTTCTGATGACATTTTATTTTTAAATTATCGCTTAGAGATGCTGCATTATCGTAAATTGAAAGTAGGAAGAAATTCTATTTTCTAATTAAGTTAGTGCAAATGTATACAATTTCAACTTTTATAAACTAACATACGTTACTTGCAAGACTGATTTGGATTTAACATTGTTTACAAATATTCACTCACTTCTACTCTACTTTTCCATTCACTATTAAATTACAAACTAAACTTTGGTATGTATGTTTCGTCTGATGAGTGAAGTGCTGGAGGCCTAATAAACGGAGGAGAACGGATAGATAGGAAAAGGAACTATCCTATTTTTGACTTTTACTTTATATATGAACCGCTTGCTCGTTTCCCACCTTCTTTTTTAAAAAAGAAAATGCCTTCTCGATTGGCAAAGCACTACGAGCTCAGAAAATAATGACGTTAGGTAAAAGTATTTGCCATAAGATGAATTTATAATGTGAATCTCAGTGGACAGTTTGCTGAATATATAAAAAAATCAAATAAAACTAGAGAAAAATTATCCGCGATGTAAACAGTTTTATAAATTCCCTTACTTTGCTTATTCCGCTAGACGATACGCGTGTTATATTCACTGAGCTTCTTAGCAAAATACGCTTTTGTGTTAACATCTTTTTGCTGTGACAACAGAATCCACTTGGATTTTCTTTAATACAGGGCTATTTAATTTTACTTGATTTTTTACGATACTTATTAGATTTATCGAGAGGTTTCAGACGTTTGTGGAATTTTATTTATGTTGTACAACAATTCAGACATAATCCCGACCTCCCAGGGGGATATAAAAGAATGCTGCTGATAGAACTATACGTATTTTATTCCATGATAAATCAATTTGATTTATATTCGTCATACGCTAATCGAAGTAGCAATTGGGTCAACCGCACTTATATTTCGTTAGGTCGGCCGGCGTCAAATTGCCGGCGGCGTGGACCGCGCACACTGCGTTTATGACACCCCTTGTTATGTAAACATTGTACGCCGGCACATTACACAATAACATGCTACATTGTTTCTAAATGACAACCTTTAAGCATATGCTAAATATATGAAGTTAATGTTAATTTATTATTTCGAATTATTCGTTCTTAAGTTCAACAACGGTCTCCAACATTGACAACCGAATGAACCCGTAGATTTTGAAAAACAACTAAGCAATATTATGCTGTAGCTAGTAATTATAACCCGAACTTGATGAAAATGTTGTGATAACAATTATATAATAAAATTCTCACTGTAAATATTGATCTGTGTTTTTATTATATTTTTATAGAGTAAGTAGACACGATCGACTGAAAAGATTATAGCACCATAAGGTGCCGCTCGTAATCTTAATGTGGCAAGGAACCTTTATGGCGATCGTTAAGGGAGATCTGTGCCAACAGTAGCTTTTCTGGTGATAACATTTAAGCCCGATAATTGTCGATAAACAGAGGCGGAAAAACATAACATGTAAGCCATGACAAGTTAATTAACCTAACACTGCACCTCATTAAGTTGAATATATAAATTCAATTGTGGCTTCATTCCCAGCTGTAACGCTCTGCTCGTGTCCGGCTTCCCGGTAATTAGCGCCCCGCTAAAGCTCGCTTAACCTGTTTAAGAACGCCAATCAAATGGAAAACAACTGAAATGTGATATGATTGTTGACATTGCTACGCTTTGTAAATGATGATTGATTTGCAAAAATATTGTGTCGCAGCATTTCAACGCAACGTTAGTTACGTATTTGTGTATGGTAGAAGACGGCAAACAAGCAAGCGCCAGCGGTAATTATCAACACTAAAGAAAAGCGTACAAGTGAAACATCTCATGCGGTGGATCAGACTGACCCGAATTTAATGCATAAATATCTGTATAATGTAATGTAATTATATAAAACAAATAAATTAGATCTTTCAAATCTACCAGACGTCCGGCGACGACTCACTTTTTTATCATTAAATTCATTCTACAGCATTTATTTATATCTCATCGTTTCTCATCTTAGTCATCCTGATCTAAGATCCTTAAAAGTTATAATTAAAAGAGATCATTGTAGGATATGCTGAAAATATTTTAGAACGGTTGACCGCTGGCTGGGAAGGAACATCAAAGGATCCTATCACTCACACCAACAAACACATCTGTTAACTAGGAGTAGTCGGAGATTACAAATTACAATTTCATAAGATCCAGGCGCACAAGACGCCTCTTTCTATTCTAAAATAAAATTTTTATTCCTTTGTTAATTACAACTGGATCTAGATTCAACACTAAGATATGATGATAACACTTAGTGGCTTAGCTTTAAACAAATTTACTTATTGTAACCACTTATTATACAAATGCCCCTATGTTACGTAACGTGCCCTTATAAACGTAGCTACTAAATTGTTATCAGTTAATCGTTCCCTTTTTGTTATCATGATCGATATACAAACTATTCGTTCATTATTCAAATACCTTCACTTTCGTATGTATTTCATTGCATTGTATGGAGAACGCCGATGAGCAGGCATAGTATAATATATAGATTAAAAAATCACTGACGTAGAGAAAAGAACTCTGATAAAACGACGTAGCTATGTTTTTTCCTTATTCTTTTTTACGCTTCATGAATTTAATTTTTAATACACATTTAACATTTTAATGCCGCCTTTTTCCGACAGGTGAGGTTTACCTACGTTTCTATGTTGCCAAAAATATTAACGAAGCCGTTTATAAATCGACCTTAAATATATTTTGAAGATAATAATAACGTCTTGTCGTCATTTTGAAAAGCCGTTGGATTTAGTTGTCGTAATTAGTTTCATTAAAGTTAAGTATAAATATGTTCATTGGTGATGATCATGATATAGATTATCAAAATTGAATGTTGCTGCCAAAAAGTGGTTGATATCTCTGTTGCTAAAGATAAAAATGATCTTTTTTATATATTTTGACTTCAACCTTATTTACTCAGACAATACTAAATATTCTCTCGCATGTCTCCAAATTAAGTATAAGTTTAATATTCTTTTGAAATCTGTTTATGTAAAAACCATGTGTGTTTGGTAATAACACAACATTACAAACGTTTATTAGTATAAACGGCTCACAGCGAAAAATACCATCAATACATAAACCGTCGCGTAACGACGCAATTAGATTTTTTCACGATACAGATGATCATATAGAGTGAGGCGAGGGATGAGTTCTTGAGCATATTTTCATATCAGATTTGATAATATTCACATATTATTATATTATATTCGCTAGTTGAATAAAGGGACATTGTATTAGTATTCTCGAAGTTATGACTTACAATAAACAGTATTAACAGAAAATATTCTCCATATTGCGAGAGTGTGGCCGCCTAGACGGATATTTATCGACCATATTGACGTTACACCGAGGAACGACCTTGAAAAGCACATTTGTAACGGTGCTTTGTGGATGTGCAAAATCGAACGTTGTAATTTTTAGTCAGGTATAACGATTATATTTTTTAAGGTTCTTATTTGACACACAAAAGATATAACTTAGAAGATGAAGTATAAATGCCAATAAGGCCAATAATACTGATGAATATGCAAGACAACTTGGAGGAAAAAGAACATCTTGAGTTAATAATCCAACTTTCAACCATGACCATGACCAACACGATCGCCAACTTTAAGTAAAAGGTGGCATTGGCATAGAAAGCGAGACTTACATTTTCATACAATGTTTTTCTAAATAAAGAAGCAGTCACGTATTTTGACGTAGTAATCGCTATCCCTTTTTCTCTAAGCTGTCACATTCCAAAATGTGGCAGGGATTTTGTCTATTCCCATCGAAGCCGGGACGACGCGACACGCAACAGTTAGGTTTTCCAATCCATCGACTTTGGTCATCAATTTTATTTCTAAATTATAGACATGAAACTTATTTCATATTTTTTATTTCAGAATTAACAACTTCTATTGTTCTAAAATATCAAGAATGTTATTTATCATGACACTACAAATGTATGAGAATATACTTTAAGATATGTAAATAGGATGGAAACCCTGTCAAATTGTTAGAAGAGGATAAAGTGAAAAATAAATTTCAAGCAAGATAAGCCTTGACCTATCGATCTGCACTCTCGAAAAACCCAACCACTGAACACGTGCCTTCGTAAATTTAATCAAATCCTTACAGACCACTAAGGGATTTAAGTGACTAAGAAAAAAACAAGTTTTAATTCATTGATAAAATTACAATTACACATTTATTAAATTACTATTTTATATAATTTGTGGTTTGGGGTTTTAAGTAGTGAAGTAAATAAACAGGTGAAGAAGACACAATGTGATTTTTTAATATACAATGTGTTACAGAGTGTATCTGAAAGCAACATGAAAAACCACGATAGTATTTCTAATTCCTATTACAATTAAACTATATTTACTATAACTTTATAGTAACTGTAAATAATGTGAAATTACTCTTCTATGTTTCAAAACAAGCACATTGTTACAATTTGTGTGAGCGTAGCAATTTGTTGTTGCGCTTCATTAACAATGTATACGACCCGTTCCCTTAAAACCATTCTGTTTTATCAGACGAGTTCGCGGTTTGTTGCATCTCATTGCCGATTTATTCGGTGTAGTGACCCACTTTATGGCATTGTTGAAAGTAGGCCAGTGGTATCAAGTCGTTACGCATCTTCTTATTGTGTCGTAAAAATCCAATACGAAAACATTACTGTGATTACCCACACCGCGAGATGTGAATTTGAACTATATATAAATATATAACACCATTATATTAACTTAAAAATTAATAAATTACGATATTTGATAACATTTGATCTGTTTCCTTGTTACATCAGAAGCATTGTGAGTGTAAGTAAAATATATGTATGATATCGTAGCGGTTAATTTCAACCACAATGGCGTATTTTATTACCGGTAAACTATGCAGTACTTTATACTACCTTTAGTATATAATAAAAATCAATAGAGCATGTTACCTCTAAGAACTAGCAGTAAAATATACACTGATATTAAAACAATGTGAACGGAGAGAACAAAACTATTAATAGTATTAGTTTGTTGCGGACGCCTTTGGGTAGCGGTCACTCATTACCATATGAACCGCTTGTTCATTTGCTACCTTCTGCTATAAAATAATACTATCGCCTTTTCAAACAGTTGAAAATATACACACGTCAAAAACAATTTGAAATACACAAAATTAAAACTGTCAAACAGTTAGTTTAGTAAAACAAAAAGGAAAAACAAAAGTTACGGCTAATCTCCACCATGCTGCTGTTGATGTACCTGGCGTTGCTTTTTACGCATTGTATTTTTTTAATAAAAAGAACTAGAAGAATACGAATTCTGGGGGAGGTATATATGATTAAAGTTGCTCTAAAGGTCACCTGTGAGGATAATTGTGGGTAAATTGTTATCCACATTTACGTCTCTATACGAACAGGTAAGAAAGGAGCCAATAGCCACATCCGATAAGAAATTAAAAATAATGAGGAAGTACAGATTTTTCCCATGGGACTTTTCTGCCTAATAAATTCGGTTGGCCGTAAGGGAGGTCTATGACGTCTCCGCAATGGCCCCGTGTGGCGCAGTATGCCTAATATTCAGTTTATTCCTATACCCAATAATAAATAAGAGTCGTATTTAGACTGTTACAACCTGTGAACTGTTCAATTCTATAGATAATTATGGGTATTTTATAAGAATAGTAATAAAATATTGTTCTTCTTCTTCTTGGTGTTCATCTTTATAAAAAGTACCGCAACTCTGTGCAAATGCATTATAATTAAACTAGATCTCGTTGCGATACTGGAAGCCATATTGTAATGTTAGTGTTATACGTTTATGTAATTATAATAAACGACAATACTTAGTTCATAATGGGGAAACTCTGAAGCTACTAAATCGATTCTAATAATTCATCCACCATTTTTATAGTAACATGTATTAGCCTTGACGATGATGAGCACGAACAGAAAAGGAATTATTTTTTATATATTTGTGATGTTAATACTAAAGGCAGTCTCTAGCGCTTAACCTGTGGGTAAAACAGAAACAAAAGGTGTGGCAAACAAAAGTATATAAACGCATTATAATAAGTATTTTTTAGTTAGAATTTAATAACACTGGTGGATTCAATCTCTCCTGCCGTCTGCACGATGTCCTCTTCCCAAGAGAGATTGGATCGACCAGGCCAAGGTAGGAAAAGGTGGAAAATGTTGAAGAAGGCCTACCCTAAAAAAGGGGTCCAGTTCCCAAATTATTTAGCTGGCATTTAAAGAAAAAAAAATGTAATTACTTTACCTTTTATCTATAAAAATTACTAACAGTATTTGAAGAAATTGGTACAAAATCTAGTCTCAGACAAAAATATTTTTAAGAGCTTATTTCGATCAACATAACCAACTGTTAAACCAATAACTTGGTAGTTTAACGACTTTCGAGATTTCTAACACGCTAAGAAAAGTCACCGAGTGTAGAGTAGTAGTGTCGGCGCTGACCAAGAAAAAACCTTGGATAATTGGATGAGCCTAGTAAAGTCTCTCATATTTTGTTACATTTCTCATACTTTTACTATATGTAATTAGCAATTATCATTTTTGGCCTCCAAATAAAACTCTTTTCTTTATAGACAAAGAAAAATTAATATTTAAATTATCCTGAACAACGATTTTGTTGAAGTGACAACAATGGTGCAGCGCGTCCTACGCACGACTGCCCGAAAACAATCTTGTCGTTTAAACGTTCCTATTCATCTTGTCTGCTACAGACACGTTTTAGTGCCTAATTCCGACAAAATTCTTGTCGTGTATATGATGAACATTTCGTGTCTGCCGCAGTCACGGTGAAATTTTTTAGCGCCGTGAGACTCCGATCTGAGAGCTGATTATTGTAAAAAGGTCAGCTGACATCAGTGGTCGATAGCAGCGATTTCAAACGATTGTTGCTATTGGAAAGGTGAAACAAGTTAAATATTTTCATTTGACTGATATCAAATCGTATGTTAGAGTGGTGAAAACTTCGTTGATCGTTTTTGTTAGTTTTCGAGAAGTCGAGCGCATGTAGGTAATGAAAATATTACTAATACATCGAAAGGTTCCGATACAGTTTAGTGTTGTTGTCACAAGTCCGAGTTAAAATTGTTAATAACTTATTATTTAAGTACGTAATAACAATAATCGATTAATTTTAGAGCAAATCACACTTTTTTTTCAAATGAATAAGGTTAAGTACCAATATACTGCGCATTTGAAATAAAAACACGAGGTTTCATTGAACTAACATGTGTCTATGTAAAGTAGTACAATTCCAATAATAACAAACAACAGATTTGTTTGCAAAGTTGTATTAAATTCAACACATGCATTAAAGCTACCCAGGCGTGTAGTGATGTGCTGTACATGCTATAGAATTTGCACACAACATTTGCATTTTAATGACGCCATGACACTATACGTAATGCATTGTCATATGTTTATGGTTCGACAACAGATTATATGAGTAAATGAGTGACGTCAAAGATTATGGATGATGTGTACTATTAATATATAATATCTGTTATCGAGGTCAGGTTCATCCGTAAATTACTGAAATAATAATTTAACAAGTTCAAAGCTTAAATTCAATACCAAATTTAGAAAATATAAATCATTATTATTTCAACAACTTCTGTTCGTATGTCAAGTGACACTTACTGCACAACAATACTCCGATCTTATCGTCACATGCGGGAGAATTAAATGTAAATGACCTCCATTTTTAATTAAATCGGGTTAACAAATGAGCACACAGATCCATTCTTACGTGATAGCTACAATAACATTTTACAACCCATAAATAACTTGCATGGTTCAAAGATTACTCACCATAGCCGACATCGGCTAGGACTTCATCATCACCGTTATAAAATAAAAGCTGCTAACCAAACTCTTAGAGAGGGAATAAAAGTCCCTCCCTAAGAGTTTGGTTAATAGTTCAGAGTTTGGTTTAATAACACCAATCATATTTTTTAAAGATTCATTCATTTCATTTTTCATTCATTCACTCTTTCCTCTCATACTATTAGACCGATGATCTAGTGACGGTTACGGCAACTTAAGACGGCAAGGGACACATCTGGGACCTGTGAATAGCAGATATCAGTTGCTGCTTGTCTGCCCTAGTAGTATCAAATAACGTGCGAAATGTAATAAAAAAGATATCTAATCTTCGGCCCGTTGCAATCACTATTTTTCCTAGTAATTTGCGAACACGTTTTTTTGTTGTTCAACTGAAGATTTATTTATTAGACGACTGTAATGCTCCACCCGTGCAATTTATACTCGCCATAAACAATTCTTTATCAAGATTCTTTTCTTCTATTTTCAAGCGATAAACATTTTTTTTCGGTCAAGCAGCTTTTTGCCACGTCGATGTCGGACTCAAAGTGTGATAAGAATGTGTTTTTTTCAAACTTGCGTGTTGTAAAGGCCTACTTGATGGTTCACGTGGTAGAAACTCATTTCCACATCGCGGCAGCAATAGACGGTTGTCTTTATTGGCTCGCTCGTTTTTCGTCCGTTGATGATTTAATAAGAACACAATTTCCGGCTTACCGTCTTTGAATTTACAACTTCCATAAATCCGCTTCGTTCTGCTCCTTTATGAGGAATTATGAGATGTAAAAACCTCCACGATACAAAGCCCTTCGACTTTCATTAAACGTCTTAATAGATAATTAACAAGTAGGTACCTACATTATATGTTATTTATTGCCTTTGCCGTATGTATATTATCTGTGTATCAGTTTTAATGGAAGACGGTGGCAAACGAGTAAGCAGTCTCGCTATCAATAAACACCCGCAAAAACCTGAGGAATTGCAGCTGTCTTGCCGACCTTTATCTAGAAGATAAGTAAGAATATAAAGACCATAGGCAGGATGTTGGCCTACTGTCACCGTCACCTCATATATCGAGTGAAATGCAAAAGTCAACTAAGCAAGCGATAACTCATGGTGTCCCCCCTGAGTGCCGTTAAAATTCTTTTAAGGTTCATGTAGCCCCATACTTCGCAAAGAGGAAGACAACTACTAAATGTAATAAGCCTATTGCTTAACGTTTACCTATACATTGCGAGTCCTTGGTTTTATTCCTAGCTGAGGCCATATGCTAGATGTGTATTGTACTGATTATGTAGGTCTTTTTAATTCAATATCAGTAGACACATGTACGTAAAGTATATAATTTAAAATACTACTGAGCTCTTAAGTGCCTGGTTTGATCGTTTAAAATTTTTCGTAACATACGGAAACGTCACGCGTTAAACACTAACCCTATGCTGTACGTTGCAATTCAGCTATTTATCTTTTACCCTTTTCCTTTTAAAATGCGCTACGTGAACTCTAACCAAGCGATCTTAAGCAGTCTGATTTAACGACTTTCAAACGTACTGTTCTAAGGTCAAGCCGAGTCGACGGCGGGCACCTAAATAAGACGGCTAGATAATCCTTTCGCCGAACCAAACCCAAGAAAAAAAAGTATTGGTCGTTTATAATATTCACTATCCTTACGCGAATTACATGAACTATATGTTCATTTAGAATATTGTAATATGTAATTGAGGTAACCGATATCAATTATGCAAAAAATATTTGTTACGTCGAATTTTGTCGTCAAGGTTTGGAATGTTCTTTCGAAAAAAAGTCGCATAAAACATAATCACGTCCCACTCTTTCTAAGTAAGTTCCTATGAACCTGTAACGTAGAAGTTACATGCCATACATTTACACACTACATAGTACAAATATACATAAATATCTGTTCTTAATTGACGCATAGTAACATTCTAGCTGTTTACTTTTGTGTAATGTTTTTTTTATCAAACAACCGTCGCCTTAAAGTTGGAGACTTACATAGCGCTGCTGGCTCTTCTGTGCAGGAGTTGCAGCAGGCTGCCGTCACCAGCGGAGGAGCAGAGGCTGCGGGAACGGGTGCGCCGCCCCCCGCGTTCCCCACGCTCGCCCCGCTCGCGCCACCTCGTCACCAGCGACTCCAGGCAAAGCATCGCGTGACCATCGCAAACCATCCGATTTGAGTACTATCGACTTTACAGGCTTTTCACAGCTTGCAGTTTTGTTTTTTTTTCTTATTAAGTTCAGTTTGCAGTAATTCAATTTTTTTATTTACAATTTCGGACACTTTATATGGACAAGCTTAAACAGTAATAAGATATGTTGATATTTTTAATAGGTTAGGGTGATTTTTTTTTATATTTTTATAGCTGATAAAAAATACACCGACTTACAGTTTGCTAATCAAATTATTGTAATAAACTGGGACGGCTACTTTTTTATTTTTTACTCAAGTTAATAAAAACTGTTTTTTTTCTGTTATCTAGTTTTACACTTCTCAACTAAATACACATTACATTATTCTCTTCATAAATATTAACGTACATCTTTAATATCAATTGCCGTAAAAGTTTCAGAATCGTTTACGAATTACATATTCTGACACTATCAAGTTTTCGCATTTCGTTCGCGTTCGTAATACTGACGAAGAAACGTCCTTCCCGGGCGCTAGACTGCGACTGAACTGAGCACTTGCCGCTACGGCGATAGACAGCTGACATAGCACCCTAAAGGCCACCCTAGAGTTTTCGCGCAGGTTTTAACCGAAACTATGTCATTGTCAAAATTGATGACAAAGTTATAGCGCAAGGCGCAAGCGGTAACACGTCGCATTACATACAACAGCATCGCATTGCCCCTCGAATAATCAGATGCTCTTGAAATGTAAAAAGGTATAAAGATATGATACCAAAATCGCTTTTGCATGTCAGCATAACACCAAAAATATGAAACAGATTTCTTTGTACTCAAGCAAAGTTTCACTGTCCGGCGTTCACCTACATACCTATCGACATCACATTAAAAGTTACGTCTTTATAAATTATGGAATTTATTTATTTTTAAACATGATCAGTGTGAAACTATTGCTAGTTAAAACAATGTCATGTCGTATGTAGGTCCTAAACAAAGATACATACTATTCTTTCAGATTTGTGTACCTTATCATTACGAGTATAATGCGAATCTGCAGATTTTACAGTGGTGAGTATAAAGGTAGTTTACAAACGTAGAATGTAGAACGATGCACAAGACTCGAGAAAAGTGTATTTAAACCCTGGGAAACGTATTTACGTTACGTGATCGTCGCGCCCTCTGAGTTAGGGGCGTGAGTTTATTTTTATTTACGTATCTAATTCAAGATGGCTTACTGTAAGAACGAAACAAACGGTATTCTCCCATTGAATTGGCATAATTAAAAGGAAAATTCGTTGCGAAACTCTACCGCATTTTTAATCTATATTAAATCTTATATTGTATTTAAGATTACAATTAAGGTTTTCCCCTTATACTATACAAAGGCAATACATTTTGGTGGGTCCTTAAGTTGCCAAGCCTTGAGCAAATGTAAATCGAAACATAGTCTTCTTACATTATAGCTCGGCGGAATGTAATGTGCAAGCATTTTTGACATTTCTACAAACGAAACGTAAACTAGTGAGTAAATACACTGTCCTATGTGGTTTTTTGTATTTCGAACAAGCAATTATTAATTTACCAATGAAATAAACCAATAATTATAAAAAAATAAACCCGAAAAACAAATTAAATGACGCATCTTTAAAAT
>JWHW01053268.1:21060-40390 GCA_000931545.1 Papilio glaucus | reverse complement strand
CCAGCTTCGTCCTGAGGGGACGAGCCTCCTCAATTCTCCTCCAGAAAGACTCGCCGGAACACCAAGCCCACCCTCGGAGGGTGGGCTTGGTGTTCCGGCCACTGCCTTTTGTCATGGGTGACGGATTGGGGGGAATCCGTCACTGAAGGCCTCTGGGGCCAGAAAACCGAAATGCCTTCCCTGCTCCCAGCGGTGGACCTAGTTTTAGTCTGGGTTAACACCGTGTCCCCTTTTCACTCGCAGTCCCACCCCCGTCGCATCTGCCGTGTGACCCCGCTAATTCGCGGAGGATAGAAAGAGTGGAGCAACGCAATACCAACACTCCTCCGCGACTCCACCTTGACTGCTACGATAAGGCGGGAACCCAGCCGCGAGGTACCTTTGCATATACAGTCTAAAATTTGATAAATATTTTGTTGTTGTGGTAATTGAACGAATTGTAACACATAGATACAGAATTATATAAACAATATAAAAAGTCTAAGATTTATAACCTAGATCAAAATACTTGTGCTGGAGTTCTTTTCACGTAAAATTTTAAATTGTTGAGTAATGGTAACCGTGTTGAAATAAGCATTCTAAAACTTCTCCTTTAATGCAGACATAATTATTTATGTTCTAAAGTTTTAATGAAAACTGTTAACATTGGATGTAATATGAAAATTCATTTTATTTGTGAAGTACATATGTATATATGTACCTTTATTTTCTACATTGATTGATAGGGAGTATAGATTTTGCAGTGAAAGAAGATGTATAATATAATCGTTCACCAGAAGTATTTCCGTACCGATATGACTTAAGGACTTTCGAGAAAATACCCTTCCTTAAATGCACCTACAGGTCCTCTGATGACACGGATGTTCATGTGGGGCGGTGGTCATCTAACCTCAGGCAACCCATTTCAGCAACAAGCAAGTTTAAACAGAGCAATCATCAAAAGGCAAATGTCCCACATACCTTAATATTTCTCTATTCATATATAAATATTTAACATCGGCTGGTTCTGTGGTCAAATAAACGCTTTTTATAGATTAAAATATATCTGCTATTTTGTAAGTTCAGATGATTCGCCTCAGGTCGAAATAAAATAATTTTAGTTTCAAAATTCACCCCACGTAGTCGAACCTTTAACAGTGACTTAATATTCGTCCTTATTAAATTACCTATAAGGTAAAAAACGGCGCTTACACAGGAATACTAATGCTCCTTTCTTGTGAAGTTACAAAATTTGTGTTCAATTTTATTATTATATTGCCTAAAGGCAAGCACTGTCATATCAAAAGGCCTCATTACCGCGTGCGCTTTTTTAACGTACTTTAAAAATGTTTAAATGACACAAATATCCATGTATTTATTTACATGAAGGCGGTATTAAAGCGCGGCGCTTTTTAATTGAGCACTGTGTGAATTCCGACGTTGAGGGTTGGACGTCGTCGAATGGAGCCTACGGAACCCAGTGTTTCTTTTCTGACGATCGTTACATGCATATGCAGATCGTGGTGTAGATCCACACAAGTGACCCCAAGTCTTTAAAAAATGCAAACAGTAGTAAAAAACGTTAATAAATACCGCGATTCGAACCACCTATTCACATACTGTTTCTGACTGACTTCACTAGAAAAGATCTGTCACTAGACATTGGTGTACGGCTAAATGAACAACATAGGGTGACGATCTGGCTCTGCTGGGTCAGACTAAGAAGGAAGTGGAATACTCGGTCAGAGTTCTAATGTCCGAAGCCTCCAGGGTTGGGCTTAGAATCAACCATAACAAGACGGAATATTCACATGAAACGCTACAGAAATACGAGATAAAAGCGCGAAGATCAGTGCGTTGGAGACATTACGTTTAAAGGAACCGCTTATCACGGACACTAATACACGTGAACAGGAAATCGACATCGGAATTCACCACGCCCTCCGTTGTAGTGCCGTCCTGCACAAGGTGTTGGTGTCTAAGCTGTTGAAGGCCGGCCCGACGGAGTAAGTGAGTATAAGTGTTCACCGACAGTAGGTTAAACAGTCAGCTAGTTAATTATAACTGCGAACCCTTGTCACATGTTGACAGATATATCTGACATGTATATTGTGATATTCTGAATATAAAATAAACGGATATATAAAGCTACTGAACACCTTTAGAGGCACACGTTAGACACTAACAACAAAGCAAACGGGCTACCTAGATGAGGTTATCACGGCGCGGCACAACCTTGTTAGACTCGCCTGAGAGACATCTAATTTCCGTTCCAAATGCTATACGCAAACGTTTATATAAACTTATTATGACATTTCATTCTCTTGTTTAATTTAAATAGAGAAGTTTATAAATTATATAATGTACATGAGTTGAATGCTAAGTTTAACGAGCTTTATGAATAATTACTATGTTCATAACGTTAAATCCAAATTCAACAATGTTGTTGAGTTCTAAAAATTTCGAGAATAGTAACAGTTTCAGACACGACACTACAATCACATTACATCAACAAAGGTAGGCAACACATCTGCGACTCATTTTGATGATGGAAATATCCTATCTCCATTAAAGATAGGCAAAGCACCTGCAACTCATTTCCTAAAGAAGGGTTAACCTGATTGTGAGTTAATCCCGAACCAAACAATCCTTGAACATAAAATCCAAAAATGAGTTGCAGATGTTTTGCAAGGTTCACGATTACGTTATCGATGAGGAGATGGATATTTTTAATAAAAATTTGCTAAATAAATGTATTAATAAATATTAATACAGCAAAATCTCGTATTTAATTACACAAGGTCCCACATAAGCAGATTAATTTAAATACAAAGACAGAGGTCAGTCAACCCTTTACCCGTTCGCACCTTTAATTTTCCACTTGATGGGTTTAAATTAGCTAGGGAATACTGCGCACCGTGGAGCGTTTTCAATTAATTAAAACAAATCCAACAATTTTGTTGTTTGGTTTGTCAACCTAATTTATAACATAGATTGTGAGCTATACATAAGACATGTCATAATATATACTGTAAATACATACACAGTATACTGTAATTTTACTACGTATTAAATTTTAATGTTGTTGCAGTGTTGGTAGGTCACGTATTAGGAGAACTTATATCGATCAGATTAGTGACTTACTAAAAAAGGCCGATATAAGGAGCACCCATAACCGACGAGCGTATGCGTAGATGTATGAATGTAGAAGAAGCGAGAGAGGTGTGCCAGGATCGCGCCAAATGGAAATCCATGAATGGAATCTCTGCCTACCCCTCTGGATTACGGGCGTGAGCGCATTAAATTTTAAGACATGGGTTTTAATTATTCATTAAATTTTATTTGGTCATTAAATTTATACGTGTAGTTGTAGGGTAGGATACTTAAAATATTATTATATTCTTAATTTAATCCTACATTCCTAATGCATTTGGTCAAATCATACAAACATATGTATGCCACCAATTGTGTATTTGTAACAAAAAGTTGCTGCTTTATCAAGGGTTCTATAGTAAAGTGAGATGTAACAAACAACAAAATCAAAAGTTACAAAAGCGATTTAAAAGAGAAAGTTATGGATTGCAACTTTTTAAAAGGATTAAGTTAATCGCTTTACGTTCGCCATCGATCGCAGCTGATAGTAAATTATACCGCCTTTACTGAACAACTCGCTGTTGAGACTCGTTAGAAGTTTTCTGCAATTTATCCTTGTCGGAATGTAAACCCGTACATTGTTAGTTAATTGAGTGGGACTACTAGTGGAGGGATTTAACAATTGTTTATAAAAAAATATTATGTTACGAATACAGCGAAAATTCATTTCAAATTTTGCTCACATTTATAGAGTACTTCATTGTGCTGAAACACATAATTATATTCTGAAAATTATACACAGACACCAGACCCGCCGTCACTCAAGCTCCATCCGGCTTGGGCCTCCGACTTCCCTACATTGTATGGGAAATGTTGTATGCCACTATTTCGGTACTAACCTAACACAAGTTTAAAAAATTTGTGAAGAAAGTTTCACATACATCGTTCGTCCTCGGAAATCCTATCATGTTATAGCTAGTACGTACCTCACTCGAGTGTAGCAATTTTGATTCTATATTCGTGTGCATTTCAACGTATTTGCAATTACGTTGGAAATATTTCATACTGGAAATTTCCTGTTCCGTGTGAATTTCACTGTTGATTAATGGTTTCCGTGCTGTTGTTGTGTAGAATGCATATCATTTGTATAGAAATACAAATGATATGCAATTATACTTTTATAGTAGCTATTTCAGATTTATTTTGTGTGTTTGAAATGTCTACGTATTATGTCGGGCTACTCCGGTAAAGTTAGAAGCCGTGAGCACACATTTTTAAAAATTCTAACTACAATTATCAAGAGACCTAACTAATACCGTGGCTAACACTCTGCTAAAATAGGTCATTAAACTTTTTAATAAGTACTCAAATAATGAATAGATATATTGATATAGATATGCTGACTAAATACTGTGCATTGTTGTTGTATCCCATGTATACATACATACAATCAAATATAACATCATTTGCAATACTGGCAAATCCACTGAGAGAATTGTTACCGCACGCATTTCCGGTTTGCCGGAAATGCATGAGTATAGCACTGAAACATGAAGTTGCGTAGCTGACTTTAGACAACAAGAGTCTTTATAAGCAATTGTCAAAGGAAGGAGACTCAGTTTTTACTCCTGTCAACGATCGTGACAGTACCTCTTGACAACCAAGCCTGGAGTGATTGTTAAAAGTAATCGTATATATTGTGTAGTGAGAATATTAGTCTATGACCTGTGGGAAATATCAGAATATAAACGTAAATTTGTGTAAAATGTATCAGTAAAATACCTCCTTTATTATTGAACATAATGCCGTATGACAGATGCTTTAGAATACACTCGCGTGCGATACAATTGTGCCCTAGATGAGGTAATCTTTGTGTAAGGTGCTAACACCGCGTGACTAATTTTTCTGCTTACCAAACACAACTTATGTGTCTGGCTAGTTCATACTAACATCTGGCCTCGCCTTTACACGGGTTGAGAGACATATAAGTAAAACCCATCTTACTTGCTGATTCAAGAGCTTTCTACGGGAACAAGAATTTTTTAAATCGGTTCAGTATATTGTAAGTTTATCCGGAATAAACAAATAATCAAATATAAAAAAGAGAAAAAATCATATATAATATGAGTATAGATTAAACTGCTTACAAAATCAATGAGATACGTTAAAATAACATTATTATGTCACTTAAAGAAGCTATAACTTTTATTTCACACTTCTGTACTACAACTATACTAGCCTAATATTATAAAGAGGATATTTTTGTTAAATTCTAATGAGTAACCTCTACTCCGAAAATACTGAGTAAGGATCACATTGTCTTCTAAACTTTACTTTTCATCTTTCCTCTTTATAACCTACAAAACGAAAAGTGCGAAAGTATGAAGAACTTTTGTCTTATACAAACATGTTTATTTCATTAATATGGTGCCGAAATATCGAATAAAGAAAGACACAAGTATCTTGGAGATCTTGTAATGAGTTATCCGCATCCTTGCTTCAGTTGATGGATTCGTTTACTCACTTTACCATCTAATGAAACTGCTCTAACGTGATGATTAATTCCACAAATGAGGGTCGCAATTCGAGCACAATCAAATGGCCGCTTTATATATTTATTTTACATCGTATATAATATATATATATATTACATTTGGCCACAGTATTACTACACTACAAATTTTAACAAAGAAGAAATGTTGATGTTAAAAAGATTGAACCTAACTTCGTATACAGATTGTTGAGTAGTTTTGTTTGACATTTTGTATGTAAACCAATAATGTGAAACTTATTGATAGGTTCAGGCTATAAAATGTCAAGTCTACGATTCTTTATTCTAAACCTTCACCGATCTGTCAACATTTTAATATATTTTACAATAAACGATTGAACACAAAAGTAAAACCATAGTAACTCGAGTATTAAAGCCCACGTTAATTTAACATCCTGTTTAGTTTGCGGGCTCGCTTCGTCGTTCCTTGAATTTACTTATTTGTCAAATGAGATTCAGCGTATTTGAGAAGCACTCCACAATCAAATAGCATGTGTACATTTAATATATATCTACGTAACGTGTTTGACACAAAATTACTTGCACTAAACTATCAGTATTTTATTTATATAATGAGAACGATGAACTATATACTTTAACAGTGGTAAAGCCTGCAACAATAACATCTGTTGCACGAATGAACCGGCTCGACTAGTGAAATACTACAGAATACAGGCGTGAAGTAGAAATATTTTGCGTGTCACCTGATGAGCGAGGTGCCGGAGACCTAAATCCATTTTTTCCCCTTCCCATCCATGCAATACAGAAAGGGTAATAAATTAGAAGAGTATTTTTTTTTCTGTTTCTCCTGTCCTCCTCTCCTCTCCGTCCATTAAAGGTAAGCAGCGCAAACTGAACTCATTAGTTTGCCTGTGTTTGGCGGTCGCTTGAAGTCGGGGGGATCGCTTGCTCGTTCCCGACCTTCTATTATAAAAAAAATAAACGGCACAACTCTATTAGCGTGGTCAGAAGGAGCCCAATTGTAGTCAACTTAAGGGAGGACAATTCTTCATTATAGTGCTACAATACCGAAATCCGAAAAAGAAATTGTGAAAATGAATGTTAAAGAAAAACAACATTATTCTTGCTTTCCTGTTAGCATTTCAGAAGAAATAACGCCAACAGCTGTCCCGCAACTGATAACAAATTATTCCCCCCGGCTGCCTCGCTTGATAGATACATACTCATTTATATGTTTACCGCATAAAAATCCTCGTTTGTAATAAATGTATTTTGTCCTATGGAAACAATATTTTTAGTAGAAGGAACAAAAAGTTCTATGACAACTGCAATCACAAGATTCACAAATATATCAAGAGCAAGGGATGCAAACCTAGCATGTAAAACTGTACAAAAGAGTGTCCACTCATACCTTTTTCTTTTCTTTCTTTTTTGTAAAGGGACAATAAGTTAACGTTGGCACAATACTAGAAATAAATTATTTTGTTTAATTTATTTACCAATCGATTTAAAAATACCCCATATTCTTATTAGCAAATGGTGATATAGAGCTAGATCCCGACAGTAAGATTTCAAATTATTTCTTAAGTCGCAGAGCTTTGTTATGTTACACTGTTTAATGATGTTAAGAGTAATTCTTCTGATATTTTTCACCTCTCAAAGAAGACAGGAGAGCAACCTATCGTATCGAAGTTCGTTTTTTCGTACTCTGAAAATTTGACGAAAGCTTATCAATTTATTTGTATATTTGATATTTTTACATTAGTAGTACATATTTTAAAACCGTGTAATATATTCGACAATGTGTAAGTTGACAAAAGGTCAAGACTAAATTTATAAAGAAAGGAATTCCCTTGTGTATCCGACCAATGCCAATTAGGGCAAATTGGACGCGCTGTCTTTTGAACATTTCTGCTGTCAAAGCTACAAATATATGTTACAATAATCGACGGTCTCAAGTGACATCTAAAGGGCTTGTCTGTAGTCTACGGCTTGCCAGAGAAGACGTTAGCATCCCAGGGTTTAAATCTGCAGACATTCGTTCTATCACAAAGAATTGGAATGGACCTAATGACATCTTCAAAAATCGTATTTGTGTTTATAAAATTTTGATATGACTAAATTGCCATACCTCATATTTGATAGAAAAACTTAATTAAAGTAAAAAGTACAAAAAGAGAAATATATACCATAAATAAACGAAACCGATTTCAAAAAAAATATATTAAAAAAAACAAACGCACTAAAAAGAAATACTCTTATTTATTTTTGGAGTCGGCGTCAGCCAAGGTATGTCTGTAACTGTAGATGGATATTTAAAGACAACACAAGCTATGATAATAAAAATCATTATGAATATTACTCTCTTAAAGTTTATTGCTGAATTAAAAAAAAGCATCCTCAATTCTCTTAATTAAATAAACGAATTGTCATTCAAAGTTGCCTTTCCCTCTATAATTAAATTTGTTAATTCTGTTTTAAGGGCGCTCGGAAAGTGAGTTCGAATATCAACTCTTCACTGGTATGTAGCAACTTTTAAATTAGGATTTGTTAACACATTTATGTCACAATAAATTACGCAAACCTAACTCAATTTAACGTCACCAACAATTATTTTGTATAAATGTACAACATTAATCAGGTTACATTGGCTACATTTAGGGGGCATTTCATATTTCACCTAAAATTTAATTACCACATATATGTATTTCAGTTTACGTTTGCTGTATCACCAGCACACACAGTTTTTTTTTTAAAGTACGAACATAAAAACAACCGTCTCGGGATGTTGGTGGAGCTTGTGGCAATCCACTTTTCAATCGGAACGCAGAAGTTTACATGTCATCGACCGATTCTGAACTTCGTCAGTTTATAATTCGACTAGGCATATAAAATATTAACAAATTGTAAACTGAACGAATCGTTCACAATTTAACGTCTCATCCTTAATGCTCATAATAATCTTTTAACCCTTTTCCCACCTATCTGGGGTCTGCACAGTATGTTCTCCTCTTCCATATCCCTTTATCAGCCATCATATCTGAATGCACACACTTACACGTATCATGTTTCACACAATTCATCCATACATTTTCAGTCTTCCTCTATGCTTGTAACCATCCTCGTTAATTCTCATTACATCCTTCGTTATGTATCTCTCCTTCCGTCCGCATAACATGTCCATACCACGCTAACCTCTCGCTCCTTAATTTATCTGCCACTGGCGCAACTTTCAAACTGCCAGACCACGTCACAGCGGTTACCAGCCTTGCGTCTTTTAAAACAAGATTGAAGTCTTGGCTTATCCATAAACTTATCTTAAACTGATTTTTTATGATGATTTAAATTTGTTGTTAAATATTTAAAGGTCTTTTTTATTTATGTTATTTATTGCTTGTAGCTTGAAGTAGATTTTGATAATTGTTTAACTTTAAAATGTCTCATACCATCTTCTCTTCGCATCTCGGTCACATGTAACCTAAATACAGTACGACAGGTCTTACGACCGACTTTTAGATCTGTCCCTTAAGCTTAAAGGGCATTAGTAGATCACAAGATATTATTTTGATAAAATAATGATATAACCCCTGCGAGTTGATAATATGCCTTGTTGTTATTGTTGTTTTATAATGACATATGAAAATACTTTATAGTCGTACTCTTGAAATTATTATTTAAATTTTAATTTTGAATTAATTTGAGCGAGCCCACTTTTCAACTGCTTCTGCTCCTGGCTTTACTACTACCACAATAAAAACTGTTAGATCCATATGCAGCATAACGGGCATACTTCTCAAAATTACTTAAAATAAAAATAAAAACTTCATTACGGAACTTTCAGCTTCCGTCGCTATTATTTTTATCTATGCAAAAGTGGAAAAAATCAATCAGCATATTTTTTTAGGCAAGAACAAAGATACTTTTATGAATGGTGTACAAACTCTCCTTACATAACATATACTTACTCGAAGTTATAAAGTATGCGCGGCACGCCGCACCGTACGCCGAGATACGAGCTACGTTAAAATTTAAAGTTAAAATTATGCGTACGGTGGCTCTTTGAAATTATGTTTCCTTACAACGGCTGTAAATTAAATTAGAATTTACCACGCAACCGTAATGGGTTCCTTCGTTGATGAATGACGTGCTAACGCATTAGCTATTTTGAACATGCAGTATACAACCCAAATTCTTTCATCAGTTCCATAATTTTCAAACAATGTTAACATAAGTTTGAAACGCAGAATATAATATACTAACATCGTTACTAAGTAAGCTAAATGTTTTTTTTTTCATCTAGATTTCAGGTTCCATTTTGAAATGGAAAATGAAGGAACTTTCATCTTGCATCACGTTACGTAAACGTTTCATCCAAATGCATGGGGCACAAAAATTTTACGAAAATGTTTTCAAAAGTCTTACATATAATTTAAGTATCTTTAGAAATGTAACATACATTTCTAAAGATACTTAAATTATCTACATCTATGTTTTATTTACCTTTTTAGTGACATATTTGACCCGTTTTGATAATATACATAAATATTTTCTGTATATAATATATCAGCCCAAAAGGTATCTTGCAAAATAAATATACTTAATTTTAAGGGTAATTTAAACACCAATTTTACTTTTAATTTTTTTAAGCCTTCGTCTTTGATTAATTTTGATTTTCTTATAAATTATAATGTATGATGCAGTATGTTAATACAATTAAAAGTTAAAATTAAATGAAATACTCACTGGTGATCGACCGTGAGTGCGCGGCGGGGGGGCGGCGCGAGCGCCACGGGCCACGCGGCTTGCACCAGCGACTCCCGCACGAACTGCTCCCACGACGGTGACGTTCCTTTAACAACAAAAAATCTATCCATTTAAATGTTGATTATGCCTGTCTAATCGATTCAAAATAGAAACATCAATCATATTTTAAGAGTAATGGCACCCGCAAGAACAACATCTGTGAGCACGAATCGGTGAAATACCACGACCTCACAGAATACAGGCGCAGTGATACTTCTATTTCATAATAGAAGTATCACTGCTCTCCGTCTGAGTCCTTTTCCCTTTCCTGGCCTATCGGCATGGATAAAAAAAGGAAATATCTCTTTTCGGTTTACCTTTACTGTACATTAAAGTTAGGCAACGCATTTGCAACTCATTGGGTTGTTTCTGTTATTGTTGTTGTTATGGATTATAGTCACTTATATCAGGTGAATCGCTTGCTCGTTTGCTACTTTTTTCTTTAAAAGACATCGTCTAATTGTTGCCAATAGATATAAGAATATTTTTCTTCGTTACCAGACAAATCTATAACGTGGGACATTGTTTTACTGTGCCATAATATTATCGTGACAGGAAAAGGTATTTGTTATTATTTTCTTTAAATACTCCAGCACATCATAGTGCATATAGAATGAAGAAGAAATTAAGAATGAAGGGAAGAGGTGTATCTCGCCCGTCCGTATTGCTGACTGTTAACAAATACAACTTCAAAAGAAAGTATTTCAAATTTCGAACCAGAACATGTTAATATCGGGCGACAAAAATAATGATATAATAATTTTGCTTTTTGAAAACGACAAAACAATTATCATGTTTTTTAATATTAACGCGAAGTAGTGCTTTATCAAACTTAGCAGGTCTCGAATGTAAGTTAGTATTTGGCGAGGTAAAAGTTGTGCTTAAATAATAACAGGCGGTTATTCGTGGGTTTCCGCTGGCGTATAAACTTGTCCTGATACAAAGTTTCTCCTTGAAAAAAAAATTGAGATGACAATATGTTTTGTGTGAATATTTTCGGCAGTGTAAATGGTACGGTAAGACCAACACGTTGAACAATTTAAAAAAATACTTGATTTTTAAGTTAAGTCGAAAAATAAACCTCATAATGATTGTTTTTATACATACAAGGTTTGCTCATTTCCGTTTCGTGATGAATTTCCGCAAAGAAATGCTTTATTTTATCGACTACAACTATAAGTGTTTCCTTTTCTTTAGAAAAAAATATTCTTTATGCGTACAATTTCCTTTTACGTCAGCTGTAAATATTTAATATGACGAAAACATTCCAGGTTTTTATTACAGCTTTATCCATTTCGTCGCAATACGGCACTAGTGGGGTTCCTTACGACATAGCTCTCTTGGGATATTTACCATGCTAGCTTTATAGTTTTGTACACGACCTACTGAGATCCTTTTGACATTGCTCTTTATAGCGTACATTAATGAATTAATAAAGTACTAATACATCTTTATTAACTTAAATCTTATTGTTTGTAGAAATGAATTCTTTATCGCACGTTATTCGGTTGTTTGCGAGCTGAAACCGACATCTTTTTGCAGTGATTTTTGAATAATTTCGTGATCACCTAGGAAACTAAAACTTTATTCAATCGATTCAACATGCCGACGATTTTTAAAAATATATAAAAATATTAACGTTTAAATACCCTTTTTATTTAATCATTAGTTAACATAAAAACAAAAAAGATATAGGGAAAGAAATTTCAACCGTTCCAACCGGGTCCATACTTCTCTTTTTTTTCTTTTATTTAGTTTGTCGGATTATGCTTGATGATGGCAGTAACGGATCGCTCCATGTCGTTATCTTAATAAAAGGTCTGAATTAAACCGTGACCCTCTTAACTTGTTTTGAGTATTATGATGACCTGAAATTGTTTACTCGACTGTTATTCATCGAAGATCTTTTAGAAGGTTCTAACAAAACCATTTTGTCGCGTAGAAGGCAGGGTTTATTTCTAAGAAATCTTCTCTCTCTTAACCCTATTCAATTTCACGCCAAACATGACATTAACTCTACTAGCATAAGCATGTTTTTCCTGCCAAACCCAGCTCTCACTTCCATACATTGAAGTGGAGACTAGAACAGCAAGAAAAGTTAGTTATTAAGTTATATATGGTAAGTAAGCAAAGTTAAGAATAAATGAATAAGAGCAACAATTATTTATAATGAGAGTAAATCTCTAGTTCTCTAAGTAGGAAAAATAAGGTAATCTCAGCAAGGCCGAAATGTGGAGGAGTAGAACTGTCGCCTCAAAATATTATAGACAATAAATATTTTTTAAGTTTTCATTAAGTGAAGTAACTTAGGCAGACGGCGCAACTAAAATGTTTCTGACGGACGCATTTAAGAGTACTAATACACTTGTAATTTGCTAAGTTAGCATAATTTAAAATCTTCATAAAAGTAAGACGTAATTAATTTGCGGAGATACGAATATTGTCTGGAGAGAAATAAAAGCTTAGTTCCAGCCGGCTGGTCTGGATATTCTCTGAATATTACTTAAACCTTATTTGCATGACAGCTGCCGTAAATTCTCTTACCTGCGGCTCGGTTCTGTTTCATCTCAAAATTTGATAGTTCAAAGCTTTGACATGAGACTTAGGAATTTACGAAAATCATTTTATACGAATACATAGTTAAATGTGATCTTTGTAATAATAATTTAATGTCTAACTTACTCTAACGTATAGACAGATTGTAGTTTTATATTTAAACAAACAGCCTAAGCAAATATTATCCTGTCCGAACATATGCTGGCCCGCTATTAGTGAGTTCAGCAAATGTCGTTCGATGTCAATACCAAAAACCGAACATATAAACAATAAAATCAAATATTTATTTAAAGAATAAAAAATAAGATATTAAAGTCTTAACAACACAAAACAAAACAAATAAAAAACCAACTATGAAAATATTACCGATTTTATATAAAAGTAAAATTCGGTAAATTATGCACGCGCAGGAACAGTTGTCACGTCCAATTGCGGCCACATAATGTATGTGATACCGCTATAACATATGAGAGGAATTTCATATTACGGTTAACTATGTCGATAGGTATAATGGAATGTGGTAGCTATGTCGAACGAACTCAGTTATTAAATAATAAAAAGTTACGACAAAAAACTTAGCTTATAGTCGAAACAAATAATCCATAATGGCATAGTGGTAACAATGTTTGACTAACAAATCTCGTAATCGGAATTTTATTTGTGAATCACATATACATTTTTCAGGGTAGTCAGAGGTATTAATAACTATCCCCATATCACCAACCTTGTGGCCAAACCATTCTGTCGCCATATACTGTCTACCAACCAGCACACAAAATGTTTTGCGTAGGCTACATAGAAATCGAATATAAACCTGTGTAACGACCAGTTTCATTAGACATAGGCTACAAAGTTCTCTAAAGATTTCATATTGAAACAAAGCAATACATAAAAATAATGAAAATTATGGCTTTAACGTAGAAACAGAGATCACGAAATTTTCACGGTTCATACATGTACCTACACATTCCTCACTTATTTCAATGTCCGTGGCAGAGGTAAGGTCAGTGGCGGTCCTGAGACGAAGTCACGCTGTGATCTGAACGGGTACGATCTACAGTTTGTTTTCCTGGTCCTAATAGCGTCATCAGGTGATGGGTTCGGGTGAACCTGTTACTTAAAAATGAACATAGTTAAGGAGGGCGCACCAGAAAGTACGGAGAAGCTTGTCCTCCCTAAGTATGGAGCAGTATGGACAGCTGGCGTAGGCAAGGCCATGAGCAGGAGAGTTCCCGTAGTCCACCAACATGAACAGATGATGAGATCTTAGTCCATGCTAGTCCCATCCATATACTCCGCACTTGCCGATATGCACAGGCATTGTCCAACACTAATAAAAAGACATTTGTTACCTGTCATATTTGCAATATGCTCAGGAAAAGAGTAAACAAGTTATATTAAAATGAAAATGTATGCGTATTTAAAATACTTTGTGAACGTGCTTGAAACTCGATCTCTTGTGTACGTTCAGTTGAATACAAACTGAAATAAACGGGCTCCAATAAAATTAAACGCTCGTCTGTTCTATGTAAACAATTTTGCGAATTGTTTAGTATTCAAACCTTTTATTTACACAAAGATACAGTCCCGACAGAAACCGAATTCATAGAATACTTTTGAACATTATTCTGAAAGCTAAAAATATATACCTTAAGGTACCGAGGATATATTTTTTGAAGTAAGAATATATTAATCTTATTACAATAGTATTGATGTTATATGGCAAAGTAATTTAATGTATTATTTTATTACTTTAAAAATTAAAGACATTTACAATATGATCTTAGTATATCGAAATACGCTCATAGATATTTAGTATTACAAGCGTATAATTTTTTGTATAACCTATAATTTGTAATGAATTGTGTAGATAAAAAATAGAAGTGCGAAATGAGTGCATATAGAAATATAACTTCCACTAAATTAATGAAAAAATGTCATAGTAGGTAATATCACTATAATATAAACAATACATCATAAAAATGTCATCCAGAGATTTGTCAGTGAACAGAAAAGTGAGGAAGATGTGATCCGCAATAGGACCAAATTAACCGACACTGTCCGAAGACCGTGCAAACCTTAAGTAGAAATGGGACGAACACATTGCACGCAGAATGGACGGATGGGACTGGAATGGCGCCCACGTACGTCCATATTGTGGACCGATGACCTGGTCAAAGTTACAGGAGTCCACGGGATGAAGGCGGCAGAGGAAAGATATTTGTGGCGATCAAAGAGGGACACAAACATCCGGCGTCCGCGATCATGGGCTGAAACGACGACAAATACGAAAATATTAAAAACCAAATAAAAAAAGCTTTCAGGATCGGTGAGTTTATTGGTTTATAAGTTTTTACAATATTTTTATTATTATGAATATATAAATGCCAGCACAGCTAATGAAATGTCCCATCTAAAATATTTATGACTGGTTTTATAAAAAAAATCTAACAGGGCAGCTCGATAAGAAACAACGAACAAGAACTCAGAAAATAAGCTTTGTTTTGCCCGTAGAGATACTTTTTCTGTGAATAGTTAGGAAAATAAAATACCCTGAAGCTTTCAAAGGCTGGTGTTAACTTAATTTTATATTATCGAACGTTAAAATAATAGATTGCTTTAATATAACTTAAGAGTGAGAGTACGATAACCCAACCTATCTATATCCAAACATACTTAGTTCGGGCGCTAGAGGGCCTGACGAATATTTATAATATAATTATATATTCTTCAATAGATTTCTACCGGGACTTAACTACCGAAGTAATCAAATTATTCCGTATCGCATTTGAGGCGTTTATAATTATTGTTTTGAGTTCTACCGACAGGTCGTAAACTACGGATTTCAAGTGACCCCAGACTAAGAAATCAACCGTTGTTAAGTCGAGACTTCTCGCCGCCCACGGAATGGGTGCTCCTCGCCCTATCCAACGATTGTGATAAAGAATGCGACTTTGCGTACACAATAGGGGAAGTCATGTCGTCGAATTACCAATAACCCTGTGTACAAATTTTGGTTATTAATACGTATGCGTAGACATAGAAGATTCGTACCAGGATCGCGAACGAACGTACAATCATATTTATTTTATTATTGAGCCCCATTTGTGGTCACAAACCTACGTTTCAAATCTAATTAATACCGTAGTTTTACCAGCCAATGTCCTACAGCACGAAGGTAATGGTTTAGAACATGACCTTCATTTAAATTTCAGTGACAGATACACTGAATGTATTTCATTTCTTATACCCAAAGCCTAACCGAGACACTTCTGAAAGAAAACATAAAGGAAGTGTGAGCACGAACATTATATACGTTATTATTATAACAATCTATTCGTTATTACTAAAAAGATAATAAAAGTTTATTATAAATCGTAAAAATCTAAAGTGTGATAATATATCCGAAATGCTTCGATTATAGTACTCCCCTTCTTTCCACTTAGGAATATTTTCGTCGCACAAAAGAACAATTTGCATACGAAGTAATGTTAGATATGAGCGCGTGAATAATAAGAACAGGACCAAATATCGATAATAATCCAGTCGTAATTCAATTTCGCTTGAGTATTTTATCATTCTGATGTTTTGACCGAACAAAGAACATAACTGATTTATTTTTGTTTTGTTATGTCTTTATAATTATATAAATAGTAGGAGTTAGCAGATATCATGGTCATTATCCCGTCAGAAACAACTTTTGTGGCAACATTTAGGTGTGAGTTATTAAAAAATGTAAAACGTAAATTTTTGTGGTGATAGGTCTGACAACTAGTCCTGAGATATGATTTTTAGCGAGATAGTACCAATAAAGTACCGGTTTTTGATAACGAGTGTACAAAAATTACTTACTAAGCTTTGCCTATAAATTTATCGCCAAATAAAACTTTTGACTTATTAACATAGCTAAAAAGCAATAGACAGATTGCATGAAACTCTAAATACCGATGTTAAATCCCTTTGTCTGTAACTGTTCGCAGAACAAAAATTCCTGGGACATGAATATATTAAAATATTACATTAATCGAAGCTGTAGAAATGGCTAAACTTTTACACCATTGCTCTTGCACTCAATGTTTTAGTTATAATAGCTAAAAGCACTTAAGGAACTTCAAAGAAACTACGCAGACGTATTGCAGAAATATACGTATTACTGGAAAATTTATTTCAAAGCGTTCAATAATTCTTGAAGTGCGCTACCAAGTTGAAAAACTTTCGGTAGTTATGTTACTTTCTTACTAATTATTCAAGAAATTAATAATATAATATGTATATAACATTATGTAATTTAATTCGTTAACTTTATAACCAGAAGTAACATATAAGTAAAGATAAGATTAAGATAACAATTGATCTAAACAACTGTTATGTTTTTAAATCATAATAAAACTATGGACGTAATATCTTTGTTGTTTACGACTATTTCGCAACAATTTCGTAGACTCCGTAGCAGCTCGTAGCTCACTTGTTTTTTTTTTTAAGTTAGATACAGACATGTCAATATTACTGCGCATACATTTCTCCACCGCACTCTCACGCAAAAGATTAAAAATTAATGATATCTGATCATCATAAATATATGACAACGTTCAAGTAAAATAGTTTTAGATATTTAGAGAGTTACTATGGATTGATCTAATTTTCAAATTAAACATTTTCAACATCAAAACCAAAGTAAACAACAACCAAACTGAATCTGCTTAGTCAGCCACGGGTATTAACATTTTAGAGCCTCGTTAAATCTCTATGGCGGTAAACTCAGCACTCTATAAAATCGTAAAATTTAAAGCAGTAATGCAAATAGATAAAATGGAACTATCATTTATAAATGTGCATATCTACTGAAAATGTTTAAACCCAAAGATGTGAATGACTTAATAAAATTTGTGGTAAGCGGGTATCGATTGCTTCCTCCTTCATTCTTAACACGACGGAATTCACATTCAGAGAAACTTATGAAAATATTTGATTTATAGAGGATTTTTCACAAAACGTCTAATGACTAATAAGCGAATCGTAGTATATACATACATAGATAATATCATTATTTTATTAAATAATTAGATTTAGATTAAAAATAATCCCCATAAGCAACTTATCCTCGTGAAGAGACTTTATTCTACCAACCAAGGAAGTATAAATTATCCCAAAATTTTATAATTAAAATTTCACACTTAACAACTTTGACGTCAAACATTTTAGTCCCTTCATACATGTGTGTACTGAAAAGTACTCGAAAAGTCAACGATTTGAATAGATAAAATTAAAACAATAAATTAAATTTTCAAAATAAAGTAGAATTCAACAAATAAAATTATACAATCCATTGTTATATTTGAACGTTACCTTTCAGCTTTTTTTATCTATACAGATAAATAAAATTGAAGTGTCTGTATGTAATATCAAAATAAAATTTCCAGACTGAATACACATGATGTATATATGGTACTTATCACGTAAATGCAATTTTTAAAATTTTTGTCTGTCTCTCTGTCTGTCTGTCCGGTTATTCCGGGTAATCTCCGAAACGACTGAATCGATTTGGATGGAACTTTTACTGGATGATAGGTAATATTGCAAGGCTTCAAATAAAATAATAAAAATATCATAAATCAGCCTTTTCTAGAATGTTCCCCACTACAGGAACGCAGGCCTCCTCTCCGAGAGAGGGAAGGGACCGTAATCCACCACGCTGGCCCGGGGCGGGTTGGTGGATCTCACATGTCTTCGGATTTATTGGTTCTAAAAAATGCCTCACGATGTTTTCCTTCACCGTTTTTGGAGCAGTGGTGTTGAAATAAATTAACACAAAGTAAAGCGCCTGCCTGGGTTCGAACCCGCGACCTACAGAACGTAAGTCGGGGCCTAAACCACTGAGCCACCACTGCTCCAGAGTTCAAATAGGCTAATTTAATTTAAGCAGAAGAATTAGGGTAGGGATCCGCGCAAAAAGTTAAAAACCCTCGAAATTGTGAAAAAAAATAAAGCGTCGCCATGTCGAAAGCGCCGCCCGCTACCCGCCAAGTCACAAAGGTTGTCTAAAGTTGCAGTAAAATATCCATACAGATAAATAAGATAAAAACAATTAATGTAAAAAAAATACGATTATAAACTTTTATTCTGCGAAGTGATTAATATGTTTTATTTGATTCCACGCGGACGAAGTCGCAACAGCTAGTTGTAAATATGATTTTAAGTTGCTATTGTAGTTTTATTAACATTATATAATTGTTTTATTATTTAAAAGACCAAAAACCTGTTGAGATTGCAGAAATCTTATATAAACGGTAAAAAAAACTTATTCATTGCTTTTTAAATTGTCCCCGCAAGCATGGCCCGGCCTCGTGGCTTGGAAAGTTAGAATTCATGCTATTTCCGTTGTTTATT
>JWHW01053207.1:52608-65424 GCA_000931545.1 Papilio glaucus | reverse complement strand
TAAATAAATAAATATACGCACACACCCGTAATTCATCCTTTCAACATTAATGGAACTTATAAAATTATAAACCCAATTAAAGGGAAAGAACAAAGTTGTAAATTTAGAGTGATACGTCAAAAATAATATTTCTGACTCGAATTACTTTGCAAAACTTATAAAATATAACTCAAATATTACCGTAAAATAAAACAAGATTTTATGCATTTTGAGGTAGAATTATTTAAAAGTATATTCTTGGTATACGTTATTTTGAACATCATATATCCACAGTATTTAAAAATTATGATCTGGTAACGTTGCTTTTGACCTTTGTCAATTCTCAAATCAAATAAAAACGTTATTTATTATCGAACAAATCGTAAATTTAACGTTAATTTAACATACAGAAGAGAGGTCGAGTTGACATAGATCATCGAAGCAAGGCAATCGAGTTGTACAAGTTGTACGATTTGAACGAGTTATACGAGTTGTACAAGTTCAACGATTTGTACCATTTGAACGAGTTGTACGATGTGAACAAGTTATATGAGTTGAACGAGTTGTACGAGTTGATCGAGTTGAACGAGTCGATCGAGTTGATCGATTAATCGAGTTGTACGAGTACAATTACAGATTTTTCTTTTTTTCAATAGGCTTGTGAACGTGGACTTGGCGCGATTTTTACAATGAAACTGTTTTGGTTCGGATAAAATAACTCTGCGTTTAAAAAGAAAGAATAAAGGAAAGGGAAGATCTACTCAGTGGATAATTTTCGGTAATCGAAAAAATAACTCGGACTGTCCAGACTGGGAATCGGACCCAGATCTACTGGTTACGAAATACAGAGTTAGTTTAAAAATGTCATACAAACGCTTTTAGATCAGTGACATTAACAGGGATGTCAAATAAAATAAAATAACAATAAAATAAATTATGATTAAAAAAAACTAAATACATACTTTTAGCGATAATCAAACTAAAAAGTAAAAAATAATTCTTAGCATAAGAATAAAATTGCTGATGAGAAAATTAATGTCACTGTGCTAAAAGCGTTTGTATGACATTTTTAAACTAACTCTGTATTTCGTAACCAGTAGATCTGGGTCAGTGGAACAATAAATCGCCTATTCTTAAATGATCTCAGTGTCATCAAACTCACACCTGCTCTCAGTTTTAGAAATGATTATGAAAACATGTCTTACCTTCTTTCGTTCTCTGAGTTAAGAGCACAATTTAAGAAAGCCCCATTGCACTGTGTACTTGTATACAGATAGGGTCCTTCACATTTCGATTCAGCATTCACGCGGAATACAGACGCGACCCCAATGAGGTACTCCTTCGTCCCGATCCAAGTCACCAGCGGCCCTCCGTGATCGTTCTAAAATAAACAGTGAAAACTGTCACATAAACAAATAAGTAAATAAATATACACTAGTTGCTCTGTGCTCGGTGTGGTTTCGGTGCACTTTTCACATCGAGTAGATAAAAGACATATTTTCAGCGAAAACCCTTATTTAGAAAAACATACCTGACAAATTCCTTGCCTCCTGCTTTGAGCCATGTCAATTGTATTCATAGATTTAAGATTTATTTTGTTCTGCAATTCCCTTCGGCAATTGTCGTTCTGAACATAACATTATATTACTGTTGTAATCTATCATTACGAACGTTTATAACAAAATATCTATTTTTCAATCTTTGCATCATGTAAAAATAAAATGGTATACAGATTGTATATTGGAGAGTGTGCGCAGGAATTACATGATTTAATTCCCCCCATCTCCAATCTAGTGTTTGAACGATGCGATTTGAATCTTCGTTCATACGGAAAAGGATTGCCAGCGTCAGTGTATCCGTTTGATTACGGCGTACCTCATACCTTCAAGAGAAGAGTGAATAGGCAGTTATTAACATAGTGCATACCATCTTTCGACCACACAACCACTTAACACCAGGTGAACAAGCTATTTATAAAAAGGTCGCTTTCATAAAGTAAGAGGTCAACTTGGCACTGGGGTCATCGGTGATATCCGCAACCCATCAGATCCACAACATCAGAGTACTGCGGGCGTCTTGTTGGGAAAGCCCAAAAAAAAAAGTTTATATTCAAAGGATTATGCACTTTAACTTCATAACTTTATTCTTGGGGAATAGGAGACACATTGTCTCTATAAGACCGTTAAAAACTGCACGGTCAGAGAATGCAAACCATTAAAGCGGTGTGGTTAGAACGTGGGATTTGGTCTAGTTATGTGAACCATCGGAGTGATCCAAAAATTGAGAGAAAACGTTGCTTTTTGGCGATAAATCCGCAAGCTCTTTGCTTTTTCGAAGTTAAATTGTATTGCATGTGTATTTGTTATTTTTGTCCACTTTTATTAAGTAGAATTTTAAGATATAATACCGTTGTACATCCTTCAGACTCAGGCTTTATTGTGGTTATGAGATTACCACTGCTGTCGAGGTTTCCTTTGCTAAGCGTACAAATCATATATTTTTCTATAATTTCCGGTAACCCCGGAATGTCACTGTAACCTTCTTTGCACTTTTTTTTATTCATAATTGACACTGATGCGTATTGAATATCTTGTGTTAACCAACGTGTTCTATCTTCAGGCTTAAAACAATCAATTATAGTTTTGATTAGTGTTATGAATTCTTTTTTTAATCGTAAACGAGCAGCGGGTCGCCTACTATAAGAGTGATCACCGACGCCCATGAACATCCGCAACACTAGAGGAACTGCAGACGCGGTGCCGACCTTTTGTTGATAGGCAATGATAATACATATAATACAAAAGTAGCAGTTATGCAATTTTCGGTCGAAAACTGAAGACTCGACTCGAAGCAGAATGTTCATTAACTTCACCTGGAGTAAAATTGTAAACTTGCAAGAGCGGACTTGGACACAACATGTCACAAAGCCAACGAAACTATCAATTTATTGCAAACCAAATTTCCCGATCGCATAATTTCACGAAATTCAGCTGTTAAATGGCCAGCCAGATCGTGTGATTTAACACCACTGGATTATTTTTTGTGGGGCTATTTTAAGGACAGTCTATACGGAGCCATTCGAATCGATCGCGGCCTTAAAGCTCAAAATCCGTGACGTGATTAACGAAATAGACCCGCCATTTTGGCAAAAAGTGATTAAAAACTTTGATGAAAGAATCGACATCTGTTAGCGTGGTCGTGGTGGACATTTGCCAGATATCATTTATCATTCATAATTGCCAAACTTTTCTCTTCGTAATACAATAAAAATTTGAATCATCTTCATCTAAACTCTTTGTTTTATTTTGTTTTAGAAAACAAAGTTCTTGTTGAAAAACCCTTTATTTAGTTTATCAAAATAAAAGATAAAAAATAAAGGGAATTTTGGTCGAATATCAACCTCTAGGCTATGATTAAAAACGAACGTATATATGTAACTGTATGATACAAACTGTAAGTTTGTATCATACAGTTACAAACTGTAAGTTTGTATCATACAGTTACATATATAATATTTAACTTACTTGTCTCCATGATGAGTTATGTCCCCAACCCATGATTATTGCGTCGACACCTTCTTTTTGATATTTTGGATCGTAATTAATGGGTATGGGCACCGGGGTGTAGTCACAATAACCCTGGGTAATTTTATATTCGGACTCCACTTTCGCTACGCCTATATCGATAGCTGACCACTTCTCAACCTTAGCGTAATCAAACTCATAAGCTGAAATAAAAAACAAATTGATGGATTTCAGAATAATGCATAATTTTCACATAAATGAATTGGCAGTCATTGAGTATTTAGTAGTGACGTTAAAAGTGAAAAACAACGACTCCCAATAACGCACAATCACACCGAACAATAACAGTGAAACACAGTCTTTTTTTAGAAGAATGTGATAAATGAGTAAGCGGTACACCCGATAACCAATGATAGCTACCCATAGGTATCCGCAACTGGCTAATGAGTTGCAGATGCGTTGCCTACCTGAACAGAGGAGGGAATAAAGACAACTTCAAACTGAAGCGTTGTTTGTAGTTTGGTTTTTAATTGCTAAAATTCTTTTACGTTGCATTTCATGAAACCGAGTAAATGGCTGGCGCAGCTTCGGAAATTGGGGCTACGAAATTGTTTATCGAAAATTACACCGAGATCTTTAATTTTATCAAATTCTTGTAAAAGTGTCCTCTAATTTTTGCGAAGTTTCCGTTTGGATTTATTTTCCGAATACATTATGGTAACAATTGATCACATTAAATTAAAAAAAATTGTCAGTGCACAAATGTCATTTCTAATTAAATTGGCATCATTTTCACTGTAGATAGTTTTGTATATCTTCAAATACTTCGCAAGAAGCAGTAGTTTACAATGACAAATCCTAGATGTGATATCGGTTATAAATAGAAAATAAAATTGGACCAAGGAACTAGCAGGTATAGCATACTAATATTCCGATTTATGTATAGTCCGTTGACTATCAAATTTATTGTATTTAGCAATTAAAAAGATTTCATTTGAATTTCGATTAAGAGTGACGAGTGATTAGTGACGATTAACAAGCAACGAGTAAGTACGAATGGAAGTAATTCAAAATAGAACCACTAATGTGTGTGATTCAGTTATTAAGTATTTTAAAAATAAAATAGTGTCACTGCGCTGGTGAAATCTGTATAAATTGCATCCGCTTCACAGCCCTTGTTAAGGTCCCAAATCAAGTCAGTTACAAACCATGTTAATTTCGGAGAGCCGGAGCGGTCTTGTCTAAAACCATTTTGCTTGGTATATAAAATAGATCCGATATGTTTAGTTATAATAGAAATTATAAAATATTCGAATATTTTGACATCATTTTCTTCTCTCTTTTTAAGGTATTATTCTGGGAAATAATCCGTCTAGAATATTTATTGAAAATTTGAATAAATGGATCCGCAATGCTTTACCAATAGGTAGGATTATTTATTATTGGGTCCAGCAAACTTAAAGATGTTTTCCTAAAAAATCTTACAAAATTTTGATGGCTATTCCATTGAAGACAATGAATGCTACAACAGAAAATTACAACATTACGCGCATTATATTTATATGTCACTGAGTTCTAATATTTGATATACGTTTTTATGACGAAAATTGCATTTTGAAGAAAATACTGCAGATGCTCTCACGGTTTATAGTAAAAAAAGCAATTAACGAATTAACATACCTTTTGGTACACATGTATAAATGACTTTTTTCTTATTCCATTTTGTGCAACCATTAGAATGAAGATCTTTATATTTAACCAACCCTTTCAGGCCGCCAACAGCGTACAAATATGTAACATCTTCTAAGCACGCAGCGGCAGTGACGATAAAGACTTTGGTGACGAGTGCCCCGGCACAGACCCAGTCAATATCTTCGTATTTAATTGTAGATTTTTCTGACTTCATAAAAAAGATCTGTAATAATTGAAAACACATGTTGAAGCAGCAATTATTCATAATTGTAAAATTAAACAATTCTTATTACAATTTCATTGGGACGAAAAAACGAGCAAGAAGTTCCCCCAAAGTTGAGTAGCCACCACTCGCTACAGACGTCTTTCTTTCTGGCGGCTTTCTGAGACCATATTAGATGATGGATGAACTATAAAATGTATGAAGAGATGAGACAGATCTTGTTGCCCACCTCGGCATAAAAATGCAGTAAGACTGAGAGCAAACTACAACGCAGCAAGTAGTTTTATAGGAAACGTTCAAAGGAATAATGAACAGGCTATTGCTCATCTTGTACAACATACCCTCTTTCAACCACATCGCCACTTAATATCCAATGGGAATATCCGGTATAAGAGTATATCGAATATATCGAAAGACATGGACCTATGAGGATGTATGGGGTACCACAGAATGGCGCTACCTCAAAATTTACCAACACAATATGTTAGCCCAAATTAAGTTTGGAAAAAGATGTAATTAGAAATAGGCTTAAGATGCGTAATTCCTATGTCAGATTTTAAGGTTTTATTAATTTCACGTATTAATCTATTTTAATTTAGAATATGCCTCTTACTACTTGGTTATTAAATATTTAATATTATGGTACTGTTCTGTACTGTACTGACTCTGTGCACACTCATTCGTAAAACGTGGGATTGGTGCAGAGAGTACTTCGCCCTCTCTCCCACTCATAGGTCTTACGGGCATGCGCGATATTGCTATCGTGCTATGCATTATTGCTATCGAAGAACGGTATCCATAGTGTATAATTTGGTTCTTATTATTGCCGGAGAAGGATATTGACCGTCGTGATAAAAGGATGACACGATTTTTTATGACAGTTTTATCAAAGTCATCCAATGGACTAATTACATAGCGGCTTAATTCACGTGTGTACACCGCGTATGTTCCGACTAGTTTTGAGCCCGTCGGGGGCTCTTCCTCAGTATGAGTGGCACTGCTCGTGGAGATCTTTCTTGTATATTAAAATTTAAATTCTTGTTTAATTATGGCGATGGTTCTAACACTCACACCACACATCGCTGCAGTAACGTCTCGGGGGGGTGGCAGATATCAAAAGTATTTTTTTTTCCGGATCTTCTTTAAGTGCAGTTATAAAGATTAATATTTTGTTGATAACGATACGTGCCTGTGCTGGAATATTTTTTCCAACAGGCAAAATATTATTTTGAATAAAAGTAGCCATTGTGTCACTAATAAAATTTAGAGAGCGAATGCATGTGAATGTAACGATGAAAAACAAATGACGCATACATATTACAATATTGTAATATGTATGAGTCATTTGTATTGTACCACCATGTACACCGCACTGGCCGGACCGTGCACGTGCGGTGTGGTGACATTACGACTCACTTAGTCTTATCGACAACCGCGATGAGCCCGCGCAACATGCTCACCGCTACTACAAGCCTTTCTATGATTTATGATTATGACTCTGTTTCCAGCGAGTAAAAGCTTTAGCTTTCTCCCTTTTATATAAATTTTTTATTTTGGCTTTTATATAATCAATAACTATCTTAATAAAACAAAACGATTTAGAGATTATTAATAATTAAAACTATACCGCATATTTTTTCTCTATTTTATCCAACTCTATTCCGTCACGGATTTTTCTTTGGGACCATGAACCTAAAAACACCAGAAGATAATGAAATAAATCTGCAAAGCCAGTACAGATATTTATACTTTCACTTTTAACTTCGTTAATTCTTATATTTACAATAACTTTCCAACATCAAAAAATTGCAAACACTCATACTTCTGACCTTAACCGATTAAGAAATAGTTTTTTCCGAGTCGTGATTAAACTGTCTAAGCACTGTAACAATATTATATTAACCTCATCAAGTCAAAGTCGTGCTTTAGCCTGTGTCCAGTTTTAAAATTTCTTTGTGCAAATTTGTAACGTTTTACAAGGGTCTTCTTGTTCATCTGCTATCTACATTTCCAGTTTGTACACTAGTTACAAATAAAAGATGCTATCATCTCCGGACTTAGCATCCTTACTTTAACTTACTTGGTGTACGGCTTGACGTAGCGTCTCTTTCTGCAGTAAAAGAAAAGACGACTAGTATCTCATACTACAGCTACATATGCGACAGTTTTGATATATAACAATGACATCTGCGCTTAGATTGAAGGTGATGTTTTCGCTTTACGTCACCAAATTCACCTTCATTACCTTTTTCTAGTCTCGACGTGGACTCTCATAGTCTAGTAGATATAGATAGAAGGACGTGTGACGTGTTTTAATAAAAATCTTAAATATGGTAATTCGGTAAATTTATTTGAATAAACTTACTTTTTATTACATAAATTATTAGAAGCAAATTAATTAATCGATGTAATTCCATATTATTAACAAAATACACTACAAATTTAATTAATAAAATACTCACTGTGTGGACACATTTGATTATGTTTGTTCTTGAACACAAATCATAAAGTCGTCTTAATTTCTTGGATCATTTACTGTATCAATAACCAAAAACGAAATTTATAATTTCAACATAACTTGGTTTTAGTTTTTCGCAATCGATACTACGTTATGTTTTAGAACAACTTAGTACAGGATATATTAGTATGTGTAATTGATACATAACTGGCTTTAAATTTAATGTTATCTGAAATTAAAGAAATCAGAAAAAGATACGCAAAGCGATTAATTATTGTTGGAACTAATATTTCTTAGAGAACGATACTTCATTAGAGAAAAATAAAAAGATTATAAATAGTACAATTATAGTTTGTTATTTAACGCTCGAACAATTTTTTTATAAACAAGTTTTTGGTCAGTGTTGGTTGTATTTTTGCCTATTTGTTTTGTATCTACCATTATTCCGAAGAATAGTTCCTACCACTGAGTTTCGTCCTGGCTCAACTCGAGAGAGCTCCAACTACCATCTTCGCCATCTTAATGGATGTAATTCCACTACCGTGCGATTTTCGCGTTATATCCTGCCTCGGTTGTCGCGCTGTGGAATGATCTTTCGCCAGTGGTATTTCCAATCAAATACGACTTAGGGTCCTTAGAGAATCTAGCGTATTTCCTCCTTAAAGGCCGGCAACGCATCTGCAGTTCCTCTGGTGTTCATGGGAGTCCGTGATCTCTTATATTAGGTCTATCCTGCTCGTTTCCCCCCTTATGCTATATGAATTGATCCATACAAGTTTCAAAAAAGTCTGCTACACAACTATTGTGGTTGCGTCATTTTACCATACGAACTGGCAAATTTGGATCTGCGGATACTATTCCATGGTACCGAAATTCTAGCGCTTTTCCGGTGGGTTTCCAATATTTTCAGGAATAGAAACCAACTGAATTGGACTTAACATAGCTACAAATTGGGCCTAAGATCTGGTCTAGATTAAGGAAGTGCACTGAATAAGCGCGGCAAGGAATGATATTTGTGACGATCATTGAGAGAGGCACAAATATCCACTCTTTTTTTGACCCAAACAGTAGACATCCTTATCTAATGTTTGGAAATGAGTAGATTGATAACAACGAATACTTTTGCATTATTAATTTTTCTTTGCTCTTTCCTGAATTATAATTTGTTTTATTTTAAAATTTGTATATTCAAATCAAGAACGAAAATTGCCTGCATCAATAATACAAGATGTTTCACTTAGAGGGCTGTACAATTCAAATCCTGGTGTGTAAACAAAACAACAACTCCGAAAGCTGTCGTAAATTCCCATCCCCCCTTGTATAAATTACCGGAGAGAACTGTAATCCTTGAGATTTGTTCTTTTAGCGAAATTCTCGAAAATTGAATGCTCGTGTTTTGAAGTTTGCCACTTACCGAAATGAAATTCGTTGTTTATTTATTGCACACTAGTGATACGCACTGGCTTCGTACGGGTAGTACTAATCATGTTGATTCGATCGCAACTAAACTTAACAGGAACACTCGCTAGGCCAATCTGAACGTTTCCTGAAATTTCAACAAAATCGGTCGAGTCGTTTCGGAGTCCATAGGGAACATACATACGTGTACTTACATCGCCTTTATAGATTAGGTCTTGTTTATACTACAAATATACACGAATACAGTACTATTGTGAAATTCCCATATCTTAGCACCCACAAATTTCACTGATTGACTGATGACTACTGGTTTTTTGTCTATAACAATAAAAATAAATATGCGCTCAAGCCCGTAGCCCAGAAGGGTAGCAAGAAATTATGGATATTTGGTACGATTCTGGGACACTTTGCTCGCTTCTTCTACATCCATATATCTATGCGTTCATGCTCATCAGTTCTGGGATGAAAAGAAAATAAAAATGCTTATGTAAAAAATAAAGAACATATGAAAATAATTTGTGCACTGATTGTTAAATAGACCATTTTTAATTTAAATATGATTTTTTTAAAGATTGGGTTAACTAACTGTCAATAATTGATTAAATTGTATTGTATAAAAGTTATATATTATTATTATATACTTTATATCTAGAGCTGCGGGCATTCTTAAATTAGGTATCTTTTAAGGTTGTTCAATTTATTGTATTTAACAATAGGTTCAAAACTTCCTACAAGGAGTCTAGAGTCATTAAATATTTGTCTATTTATACACAGACAAAGATATGATTTGTTTATTTATACACTAGACGACATTCTTCTACGTAGATTTATTGTATTACCCTTAACCATTCATTGAGTATGTATTTCGTGTTTCGCCAATCGCATGCATTCCGTTATTGATATTTTCTAATTTAAGAGGAAAAAGAAAATGGAGTTGATTTTTGCAACAGCAAAGGTCTTGCTGTTTTACCAAAATTAAACACCTACCCTGCAGAGGAATTTAGGAATGTAAAGGAAAAAGTAATAAAAAATTGTAGCGTTTACTAGTTATTATTTATTTATTAAACAAAGTGCAAAACATACTCACAAAATAATTTATTAAATAAGTTTATTAATGCTTAATCTTAAACGTTTCTAATAGATATTTGAGATCTTATTTGTACTTCTTCGTTGAGGACAGGTCTGAAATTTGAACATTTTGTTCACTAAGATTTACAAAACTTCTAATATAATACCACTAGCGACCCGGCTCTGCTTCGCACGCGTAGCTTCTCCAAGCAAACAAACTTTACCCTGCTTGAAATCTTTAGGAGATGAATTTAGAAACATAATTGTTTAGTGCTCACCTACGTAATAACAGAAATCTCTGTGCAAAATTTCAAGTTTCTAGGCCCAGTAGTTTGGGCTGCGCGTTGGTATATCGGTCAGTTATACAAATAGATTTAGACACTTACATTTTTGCTGTTCTTATAGGTGCTTGTTTAAATTTTTCCTCCTTTTGTTTTCTTGATTGCCTAGAAAAAAACTCTATTATTAAAAAAAAAAACCAACTTTTCTAATAAAATCTATTGAATAACGTATCTCACAGATTCCATTAAGAGTCCAAAGTTCGATTTGCAGACAAAGATTTGTTTTTAAGCAGATATCTGTATTACTTACATTCAATTCCAAACAGTTTCGTTAAAAAAATATACGACTACACACATCAGACTGATCACACTGATCGAATCGTATCGTATCCTCCTCCTCCTCTTCCCATTGTTACCTCTTGCTTTACCTTACTGCGCTATCTGTCACATGTAACTCTTCAGATTGTTTTAGATATTGATGGGTAGTCAGATAACATCAGGTGCGCTGTGTTTTTCCGCTTTCTGCTATTATAACAATAATAGTTAATTAAAAAATAGAAATAAAACCGACGAAATCAATAAGCCGTTGAGGCTACAGGGTACAGTCTGTTCGGTATCAGTCGGGCTGAAAAAGGCTAAGGAATAGTTAGAAAACAACTGTCTTTCTCTAAGGTCCATTCGAGCCGTACTATGCATCAACTAATGCCACTTTTGAACTGATTTAAGACCTTAAATAAACAATTCTCAAGTTTTTCTTAATGCAGCATTAAACCGTGATAAAAGAATAATTTATTTCTTACTTTTTTATATTCGTATGATTAGGCCAAGATATATATTTGTGTATCATTTCGAAACCTCGTTCCTTTGCTGGCAGGTCACAGATGGAACTTCTTCGACTCCTGTAACGCAGAGGAATAGGTAGAGATTACGCAATTTTATTTTTCCCCTTGTTCCAAAAATACAACTTCTAGTTCTACATTTAAGCATGCTCACTTCGGTTACAGGCACGCTCTATTTTACTTTTCTAAATAGTAAACTTTACAGCCTCATTTTCTTCAGAATAAAGTTTAGTGAATATGTATTAATACCGATAAACAGCCAAAGACCCGAGAGCAAAATTGACGGACATTTTACCAAAGATATCTAAGTCGTCTAGACGAGACTAATATGTCTGCTTTCAAATACAACGAAAGACGGAGAGAAATAAATCAAATGGACAACAGCAAAATCAAGCCAGACAAGACAGACCGCCAGGTTTCATCCACACCACCTGGATGGCTGGCTTTCCTCCACAGTGCGGTTCTCGCGAAACTTTCTGCCACGCACTGCCGCGCTGTGGAACGGTTTGTCCTCGGCGGTATTTCCAAACTAGTACGACTTCGGGTCCTTCAAGAAGCGAGCTTATCTTTTCCTTAAAGGCCGGCAACGCATTTGCAGTTCCTCTGGTGTTGCAGGTGTCCATGGGCGACATTGATCACCTCAGTGTTCTCGCCGCTCGTTTGCCCCCTTCTCTTATAAAAAAAAAAAGAAGTCGATGAAGGAAATTACAAATAATAGTATTTCTTATAAGTTTGGATATATTTAAAATACATATATAGAATATATCTAAAAAAAAGAGTAATAGGAAATAATAAATTATTTTAACGTCACGCTTTTTGAGATTATGTTAAACTATATTCCAAGCGTATTTTGAATGCAGTGCTGACCTAGTTTACTTGCACAAAATGGTTGCTAAAAGATTTGGTCTATCGAGCATTTTCAGCGTTAGATTATATATTGCCACTAGCCGACCCGGCCAATTTAGTTCCGGCTTAGATATAATTTATGTTGTGTTATCTTATTAGCTGTATTCATTGGCAGATCCAGTGTGCCAGGGACCTACCTACATCCATCCTTAGATAAAAAAAAAAGTTATTATATCGAATGTGTATGCTATGTTGCTAAGTTGGTCAATTACAAGAATTATTTATCGTACTGTATTCGTTTGTTTGCGGACTGAGGGGCTAGACCGAAAAAAGGGTAACAATGAAAAACGCCACCAAAAACCGACTTCTTTTTGCAGTGATTTTTGAGACATTTCAGGATCACCTACCAAACTAAAACTTCTATGAATAGATTTAGGTGTCCGTCAATGTTGAGAATATGCTAAAATATTAATAATTTTAACGTTTT
>JWHW01053207.1:21367-52502 GCA_000931545.1 Papilio glaucus | reverse complement strand
TTGCACTGTGTACTAGTGAATAAATATGGTCCTGCGCATTTCCCCTCTTTGTTCACACGAAACACAGACGCGACGCCAATGAGATGCTCTTTTCCTCCGATCCACGTTACTAACGGTCCACCGTGATCATTCTAAATTAAAACAAAAGCGTAATAAAAAATAATAAGAATAATATATACAAATAAATTAAATAAAGGTTCACGTCCGTAACCGGAAGGTGAGACAGAGATAACAGATACAGATACCATTTGTCACGATCCTGTCACACCTCTCGTTCCATCCATACATCTACGTAAATTGTTCATATCTTGAATTATAAAATAATACTAAAAAATGTCATAAAAAAATTTAAAGTTTAAAACCAAAAAGTCTCGCAAAACTCTTGTTACGTGAAGTATTGTACTTTGTTTGTTAACTAAATAGCGTTATTTTCATTGTTATTTTTTTTATCCTGGTGGTCTTAGTCAGGCAAAGGTATGAAAAATTGTCACTGGTCATTGATTTTAAATAAAAATGACGTCTACAAGCTACTAAAAATTACATTGAACTATTCACCACTAATAAAACCTTCAAAATACTTCTACAGAAACGTCCTAAAAAAAAATAATGCAATTTTTTTCCAAAACTAAATTTTTTACTTTTTTTATCTAATAATTTATTTGTTCTATCGGACTAGACTGTTTAAGTTGAAATGGTGATTTTAATTTAAAAGATCAGTTGTCGCCCAACGTGGGGCTCGAACCCACGACCCTGAGATTAAGAGTCTCATGCTCTACCGACTGAGCTAGCCGGGCTGTGAAATTATGATACAAATCTGATATCACATTTGCTCCACATCGCTTAGATTATATTATAGAAAACAAATATAATGCTGGCCATGGGCGTGTGACCGCCCGTATTTTTTTAAGTATTCATGAAAAATTATCATAAATTAACTTTTTATGTTTTGAGTAGCGTTTATGACCTTGCTTTACATTTTTTTCCATATCTCCGATGCTATTGGCTCGATTTAGATTCTATTTATTATTATTGCTGAAAGCTAATGAGTTATTTAATCGGATTAACTAACGTTTTTTATTAAAATTTGTTGACTTTGAAAATAAAACGGAGGTATTTATTTAAAAAACACGAGTGTAACTCCATAAAATCCCCCACAGGGGATAATTTTTAGTAGTTGTTAATTACATGCTACATAACAGCTAAGAATTCGCAGAACATTATTAATACCTAACTGTAACTATATCAAAGGAAAGACTGTCAAACTTTAAGAGCATCATTTTCTAAAAAAATATAGAAAGTCAATTAAATATCCCTGTTCTTAGCAAGGAGTACTTAAAGGTTGAAATAATACGAAGACGATGAGGAAATTTATAACAAACAGCCTTTGAAAGTTAATTTTTGATAATTTTTCATGAATATTCTGAAAAATACGAGCGCTCGAATGCCCATGGGCGACATTGCATATAAATAAGAGTATTCTATGTTTCTTCTGGATTGAATAGTTTAACGTCGTCAAAGTCCGAATAATTCGCCTTCAAAAGAGGAGTGAATTGTCTAATACAAAACTCGTGTATATAAATAGATGCCTACTTGACAAATTCCTTGTCTTCTTGCGTTAAGACTGTTAGTTATGTTTACGTCTGAACTATTCCGTAGTCGACTTTCCTTGAAATTTCTTCGACAATTTTGTTCCTGGAATAAAAACAATGGGATTTAACAATTATTAAAGCATGACATACAAATAACACAAGTTTGAAATATTTTAGCAGTGTAGAATATCAAATAGCTGCAGTTGTGGTAAACGACAACATTGACAGTCTTTAACTGTCTTTTTATTGACTAATCATACATTGGGCAACCACCTTACCTGATTAAATGATCTTCCAATAACGATCTACACCCGCAACCGTCAGAATAGTTACAGATGCGTTGCCAGTCGTGTTGTCAAAAGGAGGGGAGTAAAATAGGAAAAGAATATGTCAAGGAATAGTTAATAAAAAAAAAACAAAGAACTCGACTGCATAATTAGAGTTGAAAGAGAAATGTTGCCCTACTTATGGGTCAGACAGGTAATAATGGAAGCTCCTCCACAACACACTAAAAAACGCAGCAGTTCGAGCCTATTCGTCCAAATCCTCTACATCTGAATTTCAGACTGCTTTTAATACGATACATACCTCTTCTGTACATCCTTCCAAGAATTCCTCGGGTCTCCACTCCACGACGCCGTCCGAGTTAATTTTCCCGCGCTCCATGGTGCATATCATATATTTGTCGATAGTTTTTTGCAGATCAGGAAAGTCACTGTAATACTCTTTGCATTTTCGCTTATTCATAATACGTATTGACGCGTATCGCGCGTCGCCTTGTACGTAAACTTCATCGTCTCCAGGCTTAAAAATTACTTTCAAATTTACAAAAGAAGGTGGCAAACGAACAGGCAGTTCACTTGATATTAAGTGACCGTTACTCATAGGCATGTGCAACATTTGCAGATGCGTTGTCTACCTTAATCAACTTAATCAAAACATCATTTGGTGGTGTAATGTGAAACCGTTATGAGACCTATTAGTCACTATTTAAATATCCTGTGGCCCTGATTAAGATTGTGGGAGTCCCCTGGATAAGGGCAAAGATCTAAGAGGAGGGATACGTCCAACAATGGACATCGAGGGGTTAAGAATGATTTGAATGATGAATAATTTCTAGTGCTTCAAGTACGTAAAGCAATCTTACGTTTCTCCAATGTTCCAGGTGACCCCAACCCATAACTATTGCGTCGAGGCCCGCCATTTGGTAGGAAGGGTTATAATTAATTGGTATCCGTAGCGGCCTGTGCGTACAAATCTTTTCATAGTTTTCGCTTTGCATGAAGCGATCTTCAACTCTTGCAATACCTATGTCTATAGCCGACCACTTTTCAACATTAGCGTAATCAAATTCATAAGCTACAAACAATGTTAATTCAATACATATTTTAAATAAAAATAAAAATTTATAAAAGTTATTTTAAAAACACGTTAAAAGCTCTGTTGAGTAAAATAATGTACTTTTTTAATAAACAAATAAAATTAATTTATTTGAGACTTTGTCCATGTTGGTAATTCAATCAATCAATTAGAATTAATTTAATATCAGGTTGGGGAAAAAGTATTTTCGCAAATAGTATGTATAAACGTGTAATAAAATCTCTTTAGCTGAGTGGCGACATCGCCGCTGGTGACTGGCTGTACTACTTATATCCGGCTGGTTTATATGACATTAAATTAAAAGGTGAAACCTTATTTTTTGAAATAATGAAACAAATTAGTAAAATGTTGGTTTTTCTTTCTGTAAAAACAATTGAATCTAATTTTGAAAGAAATTTGATATAAATTCAAATTGTATAACAAAAAAAGAAAAAATTCAATGCAAGCCGCAAAAAAATAAACGCCATTTTTGTAAAAGTGAGTAAGATCGGCATATCAGACATAACTGAAGAACTGGATATTGACCTCAAAACACCACCCATTTTGACCCATTTGAAAAAAGCTGGGTACAGAAAAATGCTCGATATTTGGGTGCCAATTGAGCTTACGTAAAGAAACCTGAAATGAACTGCATACTCATTCGCGAATATTTATTGAAAATAAAATATTTACACAGATTTCTGTTATTAACATCTTTTTGTTCAATCATATCGAGTAAGGCTCAGCTTTGGCTCACTCGTCGGTTAAATTAAATTGTACGACAGGTGAAGTCGCAGGGCTCGGCTTGTCCATTATAAGTTATATGTTTATTTATTAATTTAAAAAAATATTTCGAAGTTATTTAGCTCAAAAAACATACCTTTCGGCACACAAGTATATACGACTTTCTTTTTATATGTCTTAGTACATTCATTTTTGTCAATCTCTTCGTACGGTACATATTTGAGGTATCCAGCCACAACGTATAGAAACTGGACGTCTTCTATGCACGCCGCGGCCGTAACAACATAGAGTGAGTGCACTAGCGCCCCCCCACAGGTCCAGCCGTCGTAACTCGTCGTAGATTGTTCCGAATGCACGAAATACACCTGAGACAATATATTATGGTAAAAGTGATAAATAATGGTCATTAGATGTAACAGCCGGCCATTATGACTAATGCGATAGGGCACTGTGCTAATAAGTATTGATTTACTATCAAATTATACTTAACCATCTTCCACTATCTTCTAACGTTTATTTCTTATTTTCATTGCTGTAATTTTTTGTAATATGATTCCACTTATAATAACTACGAATTATAGATAATGGGTCAAAGAGTTATTATTGTCAAAACGTGAAACATTAAGGTGATGACCGATATTATAAATAAAAGTTTTATGTTCCTCGGGAACAGTTTTGTTTTCGGGATAAAATGTAGTTGCCCCAGGTCTTTTAATGATGATCGGTTGAGTCTTTAAGGCGTTAACGAGACCAACAAACAAACACACGTTTGTATGTACAATATTAGTTAGGATGTCATATAAAAAAGGACGTCTAATAGGTTGGGGAAAACGTTTCTTCGCATTTTACATGAAAACTCAAGACAATTTTTAATATCATCAAAACCAGCCTGATACAAAAAGTACAAAGAGATTTTATTACAAGTTTATACATACTATGTGTTAAAGACTTTTCTATGACATAATATTCGTGTAGTGAATATGTCAGGGAAAAAGTCTAAAATTTTATATTAAAAACCTACTAGATAGCCTTTTTCTGTCGTCAGCTTTTCACCGTCACGGATTCTTCGTTGACAGCGTAAGTCTAAAATGATAATAAATCGTGATCAAAAGAATTATATTAAAAAATTTAATGAAATATTCAGTTAACTTTCGCCTCTTTCTATCAGATTAGTAACATACTAAAGAAGGACGATATAAGGAATACCCGTAACCGACAAGTTTGTATGCGTAGATTTATGAATGTAAGAGCACCAAGTGAAGTGTACCATGATCGCGCCAAATGGAAATCCATAATCTCTGCCTACCCCTCTGGGATACGGGCGTGAGCGTATATTTATTTTTACTTTCTGTCAATTGGTGAAAAGTTATGCTTCAGTGATTCGGGCATGTTGTAAAGAGCACTAAGGCAAATTTATCTTGCAAAAGTGAGTGTTGGCGGGGGCCGTCCCTGGAGACCTAACATCGATCGATCCAGTAGTGACATACTATAGAAACGTGATATTGCGAGTAACCGTAACCGTAAGTATGCGTAGGTAGTATGGATGTAAAAGAAACGAATGTGGTGTGCCAGGATTGCACCAAATTGAAGTTTATAATCTCTACCTACCCTCTGAGTTACAGGCGTAAGCTCTGATATACAAGTAATATACATAACTGATATAAAAATATAAAACTCACGTTTAATTGCAATAAGTATAACAAGCAAGTGGAACAAATGAAACAATATCATTGTGTTAGCTGAGATTAATACAGCTTAACTTGTGACGATGAGACTTGCGTTCGGCGGCCGTCTCATTACATGGCCCACTCGGAAAATAACTGAACATAAAAGCGTTGATTTAATGTTTCGTATCATTTCGAATTAATTAAAAAATTATAATTAAATTATCACAACGTGTATAGCAAATGATAAAAACATTTCAACAATTCAAACGTATAAATATAACTAAGTTATGACATTGTAAACGTTTTGGTTTGATCACTTTGAAATATATTTAATATTAAATGGGAACGTATTACGTACGCACTATTGTAAACATACGCATGTTCAGAGTGTTTGATTTTCATCCCAAGCGATCTCCCTACACTTGTGGCAATGTACAATTACAATTTATACACGAGAAACTAATTTCATGTCTAATGAAACAACCTTGTTACTAACTGATATAAACCAAACATTTATATTTGATACTAGCTGCCGCTCGCGACGCTGGCTGTTGTGTTCTCAGAATAAAACTTTATATATTAGTATCCACAAAATAAAACATCATTATAAAAATATATTTGGTTTTACAATTTAATTTTGTTCATCTGTTAGCTGAGAGCTAGGTGCACCCGGTGTTGTTGCTATTCAATTTTAAAGTTAAAGAAACGAAGTAAAACGCACGTGTTCAAGTCAATTAACAATAAAAAAGGACGTAAAGCAAGCAGAATTTTAAATATTAGTAGGCTATCCATTGAGCACCAAAGTACCACAGAGAAGGGCGAAATATTATATTTTTAAAATATTTTTTTTTCTTGAAGCATTTTCTCAACATTACAGTTAAAAGGTTTGTAAGAAACTGGATTCTTACCACGATTAGCCTTTTTGAGCTCCCGATATTTCAGCACAGTTGCATGCGCCATGGTCACGGGCTGACTGGAGTCACTTTCTTACAAACCTTTTATAAGTAAAAACCACGAAAGTTTAAAGTTAAATTTCTCAAAAATCAAAACAAAACCTTTTCTAAAAAAAATCAAAACCTTTTCTAAATACAAAATTAGACCCAAATTATTGTGATCGTTTTCAAAGTAAACAAAATAACAATAACATATTTAGGTCCCCTTTTATGCACAAAGGCACAACACATACATCCATACAAACTCGTTGTTGCATAAAGAGTGAAGCGAAACGCTTGCTCTTTTGTTTTCTACCGAAAGAAATCTGAATTTTGTCTATAGTACTTCAAAAACAAAATAAAAAATAACTTATCATAAACCATTGCCAGTTACGAGTATAATTGTTAGGATCTGTGTAGTCGCGCTTTCTATTCAAAGATAACACATATTCATAACATTTGAATGAATGCATTGAAGTACCGGCTGGACGTTTAATTCTGAAGCTTTCATAACACCTTGACGTCATTAATTCTAGGATCCTCGTCGTTTGAATAGAGGCTTTATACTGAAATCCAATAATTTATCACAGAAGGAAAAGTTTGCTACACTTTTTAAAATATCTGTAAGAATAATTAAACCGTGAAAAACGTATTCATAAAGCTGACCTGTTAAAGCAGTTCACAGTTATTTGAACTCAATTTTATACACGCTTTTATTTCTTTGACACATGTACAAGCTCTATTCTTTCGTATTTACTTGAAATACGAAAGAATAGAAACATAACAAAAGCGGCAAAGGTTAGGCTCGTCAAATCGTTGTTGTTTCCTATATTTCTGTACGCGGCCGAAACATGGACCTTACGGCAAACCTAAACTCACAAGATAAGAGAGGACGCTCTGGACAGGCGGTGTTAGAGAAAAATGCTCGGCGACCAAGAAGAACAAGATAACAATATATTTTTCTTAACTTTTACTTGATGTCTAGATCAGTATCATCTAAATTTAAAAAAAAAACACATTCATAAGAACGGCCGACAGAAGTGAAAACTCAAACCAGGTAGGAAGGCGTGACAATTATTCAAAAATACATAACCCTTGCATTTTAACAATAAACTTCAAAATTGAATACAAGAAAAATAAAAGAAAAACAGTTCATCGAAACTGTTATATACCAGCCGCTTGTGCCAACCGACTTATTCCGACACACGTCCAAACACATCTGTAGCTACCGTTCACATCTACACGGACGGTCTCGCAAGTCACTGGCGTGTTGAAAAGGAAGGTTTATTCATCGCCATTTCATTGGTCGCATTGCATCGACGCCGATCTAATTAATTGGACCCAAATCAGACATTGTGTACGCGCCCTTATTCTAATGCAAAAACTATCACGAAGGGCCACAATGTAGAGATTATGATTTTTCTTATTATTTATTTAATATCAGTAGGCTTTTTATTTTGCGCTTCAAAATGCAGTCGTTTTACGTACAAACCACGTAACAAACACCTTAATACAGTTCATTAGGATTCTCTTTAGGTCCAGTATGAAAACCAATATTTTTGTTGTAGATATTTTAACAGGGGTTTAACAGATACATCTGTTACACGACCTCATAGGACACAGGAGTGAACTGCGTTTCGTCTGATGAGTGAAGTGCCGGAGGCCCAATTGCAGTCCTCTTCCCTTTCCCATCTTTGACCTCTTTGAAACTTAACTGGAACTTAACACGTCACCACGCCCATAGTCACGTTAGCCTTGTTAGAATGCGCTAACACTTGTGAAACAGGGTCACTTTTCGGTAGAACATTTTTTTCACAGTGGGGTCCGATTTATATTAAATGATATCATGTGTGAATAAAAAAAAACGTGATTTTTTTAAACACACGTCGTTACTAACGACAAAAAACACATTTAATGTAAGGACTCATCTTAACCAATGAAGTCAAAATAAAATAAAGGATACAGATGTCAATTTTTTCAAATTTTAGCAAAATTTGGTAGAAAAAGTAAATTTCCGTTTGACCGTAAACACCCCTGTAGAATAATTTTACCCCCCTCCCCCATTGCGGTTGTTCCACGACTTTTGGACCACCCTGTATAGTTAGACTAGCAGGTGCCCGCGACTTTGCATGCATACGATACGATTCCCCACATTGGCATAACATAGTTATAAAACCTCTGGATAAAATCCGTATAATGGAACTAAATTATTAAGATGTCAATGATCATACTGGCAGTCCGGGATTTTTTTTTAAATACTAGTTGACTCATTCATTGTGATGAAATATTATTGAAGCAAACATCGAAATAATGATTATAAAACCAACATGATATTATTCCGTGATTGCAGTCGCTGGCGTCCTGGTCATTTTGCTGCGGAAATTGCATCGTTACAATTTCGCCTGAGCCACGGCCCGGCCCATTTACTTGGGATTACCTGCTGTCCGTGTTACAGATATGTACTTTGAATAGAACGGTGAGCGACATTTGTAAGTTGAGAAAAAATCGACAGATTTAGATTTGATACTGTTTTGTTTTGTACTGGCTAGGCCCACTATCAGGAAAATGATGATGGTAGTACTATCCTATTACCCAATTATAAAAAGATAATAATCTTATATCAATTATTAAAACTTTTTTTTCGTATTTATATTACCCATAAAACATTTCCACAGCCTGGAAAACACAAAATATTCCTGACCTCGTTATTTATTTTTCCAAGCTCGCGCAGCGTTCCTTTTCAAAAACATCTGAAAGGACCCTTTGAAAGTCGAACCAAAACATTTAATTTTGACATCGGCTTTCGACCCGTCATCGTTGAAATTTCCAAGTTTCCAGATGAACGTGTCTGTGAGGAGCCGGCCTCGCCTGACGTAACTTCTTCAAATTTATTCCCGTTTTCAAAGCATTCGATTAGTCGAGTAAAGAGACGGGTCGCTGTGGACAAATGAAATTAGGAAATTAAGGGATTGTTGGTACGTTTTCGCTATACAAATGTTCTCTTTTAATATATTTAAATTTATACAATACTTGTCGAAATATAAAAGCCCAATATTTCTTTGTTGACAAAGTGCAAATACGAATATAGGTCGGTTGGTAACGCAAAAGGACAGTTCAAAACCCGGGCTTACGCGAAATTGTAACTACGTCATTTCCGCTTCCAAATGGCCGCCACGAGAACGCTCGCAGAAGCGTTGATGTTCAAATTTCAATGTTTATATAGGAAAGTTATTATCACAATAGAATTATGATATACTATGTATGATACTTATTAACATAAGAAAGAAAAAATTAAAACATCCTAAATATCTATAGTCTGATTTTTTCGACGGAATTCGGACATTTTAGAAGTATTGCCATCATTCAAACATTATCACTAAAGCGGAAAGTATTTTAGCAAAATAAAAAATATTTTTTTCTTGAATTTAAGGTTTTAATTAGAAAAACTGAGACTTAAAAATAACTGATTACTCTAAAATGGTAATTAAATTTTTTGTTATCATATAATTGAAGTTACAATAATATGATATAATTATTAAGGAAATTACTTTTCTATTACAGGAACATAGGTTACAAACCTTTTTAATGAAAACCTCTTTAATTATAAAACCTTTGCTCCTTGTAAGTGCCAATATAAAAAGATGCCAAACCTAAAATTTAAAAAAATATTTACGCCGCCTCATGTTGTATCCATCATGCATGTTCTTTTTCTCTTCTCTCTTCTCTGAATGTTCGAATGTGCTCACTGTGTTTGTTGCCATTTATTGTTCAGTTTTAATATGATTAATAAATATTATCATTTATGAATTATGTTATTTTACTCTGTTTTTCCATTGACCCATTAAAATTTTACATTCTTGTTAGTTTGCATTGAATGCACAAAACAAAGACAAAACAATGTCATACATATAGTTTACTTTATCTATATTTTTGCTAGTTTATATTAGAAAAATTCTAAGCAGAAAAGGTTTATGGTATTTGAATTGTTTAAAAAGGATAGCTGTCATAAGTCTGTCGAATTAAAAATCAGACTTTTTTATATAAGAGAAGGGCTAAAGTAATGTATATGTCTATACATTAATATTATAACGATAAAATATTTGGTTATTTCCAGGACCGTCCTAGCCCATTTCGGGGTTTTAGGGCACACTAAAATATTATGCCCTGTTGTTAATGATTGTTACCGCTCAATGTTGCTAGACAGTCGAAAAATACTTCCTGATTACTTTTTAAATATTTTGTTGTAGTTTGGTTACTGGTAAAAAAATACAATATAAGCAATAACAATGGGCCCAGGCTCCGTGTAAAGGCAGGCATGGTAAAGACGCTAATGGTTATTGTAAGGGATAAACTCTATTAATACTTATTATTTGTTCTCCATTACACGGCTACATTGTCTGAATTTAATAAAGCCAATTTCATTTTTTTTGAACATTGAAATTCATTCAAGCTAAGAACAGCTATTTAGTATTTTATATGCTTATTTTTTATGGGAGAAGTTGACAAACGAGCTAGTGTCCGCAACAAGCAAATGAGTTGCAGATATGTTGCTTACCTTTTCTCTCCGTCTAATTGTCTTCCCCTACCCATCCTATCATTATTAGAAAAAAGTGAGAAGAGGTCTGAAATCAGGCGAAACGTAGAAATACTTCAACTTCACGCCTGTCTTTTGTCTTTGGTGTCGTGACTTTTTACGGGTCAGACTAGCCCATTCGTGCAACAGATGTTGTTGGGGGCTCTACCACTGTTACAATTAATAAATATTAAATCGAAAATAATGGTTCATTATAATTATTTATGGAACAAATGTAATTTTAAATTGAATATAACTCCGTACAGCCCGGCTAGCTCAGTCGGTAGAGCATGAGACTCTTAATCTCAGGGTCGTGGGTTCGAGCCCCACGTTGGGCGATGTATTTTTAACAAATATTAAAATCATTTTTTTATTTTAAGCAGTCTAATCCTTTCTTATAAAAAATGAGCTAAAATGAAATGAAAATATAATATAGAAATGTAAATTATCCCGAGGGTATTCTATGAAAATCCTTCAACATCATAATGACAAAACTTTTAGTTTAGGCGGTTCTTTTACGTCGTTCGGGTGGCTCTCTTGAGACCTAGCATTAAGATTACCTCTGATGGCAGAGATTTGTCCGCTTCTAACCCTTTTTCATCGATCGAATGAAGTTATTGATATTCATGGACTTGGGTGAAGTTTTAAAATCATAAATCCATAACATAAATCTTTACAAGCAGTTCGATCAGTGATTTTTATTTATTTTAATATGAGTTAAGCGTCCGTCTGTGTCTCTGTATACATCTAGAAGAAATAGGATAGTAAATTTGACAAGTTTAAAAAGTAGTGTTACGATTTCAATTCTTTTATAGTCCGAATCTTCTTTATTATTATAACATATTTTAGTTTTTTTATCGGCCAGACGTCCGCTGCATCCCCAGGAATCGCCTTAAAAATCTCGTGCCGCCCATCTTTCCAGTGATCAGTTCTTCGGTCCATCGTGCGGTACGCGTACCTACTTAGTAATATTGGTTGTTAATTTATTTTAACCCTTTATATTCGTACGTAATTGAACGTATAATCTCGTAGCTCGGCCAACTCAGACGGGAGAGCATGAGACTTTTCATCAAAAGGACATTAGTTCTAGTCCTACGTCTTTGAGCTGAAGCATTTTTCTTAGTCCTTTTCTATTTTATTTAAAGTTTAATAAAAAGATTAAACTGAAAAAATTTTTAAATAATATTTTCTCGATGATCGATGTCGATTCTGAACGACACCTTTTATTAACACTTTTTCTCACGCTATAATTATTAAAGGCATGAATAAAAAGTGTAAAAGAGTAAAATAAATACTGAAACTTTGAGGATAAACGATAGCTTAATCCCGGGAAATCCCATCAGAATGTAGCATGTTTCATCCCTGAGGACACAGGTTTGACACTTCTAAGCCCTGCTAATGGATCGTTCGTAACGTTAATGATCATTTAGAATTTAAAGTATTCTTCAGTTATTTTATCGAATAAAAACTTTTAAATAAAAACAAAACCGACTTCAAAAAAACTATATTCAAAAACAACAAATGCCCTTAAAAGTATAAAATAATTTTACGCAATTAAACATATCGAGTAAACGTATCGAGTGCGTTTTAATTAATGTTTCCTAAAATAAAAATGGTTATTGTGAGACAACTATAGAAGATAGATATATTCCATCGCTGACTTTTATTTAGCTTATATAAAGAGCTACAATTACTTCATACATAATTTTAATGAAGTCCTATAGTTTAGCCTACGTAAGCCAAGAAAGTAAAATTCAACGTTGTGATACTATGCATTATTAAGAATAACTAAAAACTACCGGCCGGATCTTGACTAAAAAAATGAGACCAATCGACAAGCATTAGCTCTCTAACAAAATAAGAATCATCGAAATAGGTTCACCAGGAGCGGAGTTCTGAGGTAACAAACATAAAAAAAAAACATACACACGAATTGATAACCTCCTCCTTTTTGAAGTCGGTTAAAAAGTGATCTAATACAATATTTTTACACACTATCTTGTGCTCTCTTCTATGCTATGCAATTTCAGTGCAATGCTACTATACAACGCTATTTCGATTCCGCTTATTGTAGAAATTTATTTGTTTTATTTAACGGTTCGTCAACCATCGTATATACATTAACTCAGAAACAAATAGCGATAAATCATTGCAATGTAAGAGCCCCTACAAACTGACCGATACAGTTTTTGACAAGCTTACAGCCCGGCTAGCTCAGTCGGTAGAGCATGAGACTCTTAATCTCAGGGTCGTGGGTTCGAGCCCCACGTTGGGCGACAATTTTTTATTAACCCATTATATATTTTATTATTCCAACTGTACGTAAAAGTTGCTCGTACATTTCAAATGAAATAAAAGACTTAAGTGGAATGAGAAACAAAAAGTTCTCGAACTAAAATTACTTTTCCATATTTTCTCAATGTCATAACGACAAAAGTTTGAGTTTAAACGATACTTTAAACTCTGACCATTCCCTCGGGCGTAGCCTTCGCTTTATCTCTTAAATAGGGCCATTAATGATTGAAATGAAAATAAAGGACGATGCCCAAGTGACTCTCGAACTTACTACTAGTAACTTGATTTACATAATGTGCAGGGTTTTATCGAAAAAGATGAGACCACTTTTTGTGATAAAAAAAATTATCATTTTGTAAAAAAATACGTATGTCAAAACTTATGAAAACATTAACTTTTAACGATTGTCAAACAAAATTTAACAAACATATAAGTCTTTTATACTACTAGGGTTAGAAAGATATCTACTTTTCATTCAATAAAACACACCATTAACTCAATTAAGAGGCAATTAAACTCAACCTTTTAAATCAGACTGATCGCCTTTACTATAAATAAAACTCTTTATAATAACGTAAATTTACAATGATTGAAGGATTCCAGGTATTGCCCCAATTTGTCATTTGAACTTAAGCAAATCTGTGATATATTTTTGTTATTAAAACGTCCAAATGTACCACCATTTACTACAAATAGAAATGGAGTCGATACAAAGCCCCGGTTGAAAATTCTAGTCACGTACATGACACATTTATTGTGACCGAAGTATTTTCATCCAAAAATATATAAACGTTTATTGACAATCCATTATAAAAGAGAGCACTGAAATAAAGATTTAACAACGAGAGGTGTCGTGGGACACCCGGTAGAGGAACATCTTCCTTTCCCTGTATACCAAGTACTGCTAGCAGATCACCCCAGCTTGCGTAGGCGGGCCCGTACTTAATATGCAATATTTCTATGGCGCAACATAATTGAATCGCCCCTTGCACTCCAACGATCAATTACATTGACGCAATAACAATAATGGCTACTAAGCGTCAATGTTTTCGCGTGAGCCAGTTAGCACTGTGCCCAAACAAAAAAGAAAGCGTCTCTGTTCGAAAGAATCTGATTCATCGTCGAATGCTGAATGCATCAGATTAAGATATGTTGTAGGCTTGTTTACGTTCTAATAAGTGTGCATTTCAATAATCTAGAATTTTTTATTTTATTTTAAAGAAAATTGTGGTGGTTGATAAAATTAAAGTTTATTAATAATGAAATAAATAAACTCACCAAAACGTACGTATTTTGAAATTAAAAACAGATTGTATGGGGTAAAACTACATGCGTATGCTGGCCTGCGAAGTTAATTTGCTACCTATCATAATATATTGGAACGTAAAATATATATTCCAAACGTGAGTTCTTAGAACACAGCTTGCTCTGGTATTTTTATATCTTCACAAGCGAGGCACGTAATCAATTGACTCCAAATAATACTGAACAGAAACTAATTCTGCCGAAGACCAGAATGCTTGTTAGTTATTTATTACAAAAATAAATTGAGAAGTAAAGTGATCGCGGCGATATTAGAACATTGCTATTATATATTTTACTAAAAAAAACGAAAAAAAAAACAAACGAACTAAGAGAATGTAATAAATATCTTTATTACCATATTTAATATGTTTTTAACCAGTTTCCCATATTGTATTAGGCCGTCGAGAAGTTGACTTAAAATCGCAATGACAATTAAAATTATTGAAAACGTCGCAAAATCGGCCAAACCTAACGCAACCCTAACTATGATAGATTGGCGGTCCATCCATTAGGAAGCATATCTACGCCGGGTCGACCGTTACTTGGCTGCCATTCAGCCAGAATATTTCGAGCCCCATCAAGTGTCCTGGTATTGTGTCGTGCACGTTGCTATAAGTTTAGCAGACCTAATCCTAACTAATGTTCATGTGAGTTAGTCTGTTTGTTTGTTAACTCATTAACGACTCAACCGGTCATCATGAAATTATGCACACACATTATCAGGAGTGACATACCTTTTATCTCGAAAATAAAACTGTTCCCGAGGAATACGAAAATACATAAAACCTTCATTTACAATATCGGTTCTTTTTAAACAACTCTTTGACACAGGTACCAACCTATAATTCGAAGTTATTATATGCAGAATAAAAATTTACAGCGCGAAAAATAAGAAACAAACAACTTGATAAAGAGTTATAAAAATTTCAGAGACAGTTACATGACGTGAAAATATATTTTTCCCTTATTTTCAAATATGTCAGTTTGTACTCGCAGAGTTCAGCGAGCGCTGCACAAACTGGCTGAAGTAATAAAGAAAGAGCTATGAGACCCCAACTCGTATATTAATGTTATATCCTGAACAGAACACGTCTTGCATCAAATTTCAACAGACTCCTTATGTTACAAAATCTACGGTTTATTTTAATACGTACTCGTTGAGAATTTTTGGTTCTCTTTATGAAAAAAAAGTAATTACATTACAAGAAACATTCATATATTCCCATTTTCTATTCGTTTACTTTATAGCGGATTTTTTGTGTGGAATTTCAAGTGATTGTGGACAATATCCGATTACAATTAGTTACTCGTTGTTAGTATACGTTGCTGAATTATTTAAAGTTGCCTTACTGCTGATAACAGTCAACATGTGATAACAATCGACAAAAAAAATTTTTACGGTTACTTTAATATATCAACATATAATAGATACGTATGTTTTTGTGGTAGAGGTACGCGTCTATTGCCTGCAGAAGTTTGTGAGTGTGTGCCTTACAACTTGCTTGTAACTAAAAGTTGTTGTTTGTTGTATGAATGGGATGAGCAACGTTCAACAAAAAGCAACATACGGTCTCAAAAGCTAATGAATGTTGTTGTGATAATTTTGCATTATGTTACCACGAAAGGTAACTGCGGTGGATGTACCATTACCGTACAAAGACCTCCGACATTATCTGAAGCAGATTTGCCCTGCCTGCGCCTTCGCTGTACTAAAGAAACAGCTTCCGTCGCTATATCATTACTCTGCGGCTTGCCAGGAGCTTCATTGCCATAGTTAGATATCTGCTAACTATTGTACAACGAAGACTTGTGACACAATTTTTTTTTTCTTATTTAGTTTTGATTACAAAGCTATAAGGAATGCTGACTCTCAAAATGTACTTAAATAAGGTTTGGCTTATGCTCCAGAATATTTGTTTTGAACTCAAATTATTATACAAAAACTATTTTTAAAAAACCTATTGACCATCTTCTCGTTCTCGGAGGCCTAATTTCAGTCCTCTTCCCCTTCCCACCCTTTTCTCATAAGGATAGGATGGGAACGGGAAGAGGATTAAACGAGGAGGGGGTTAACGGGGAAAAGGAAATATGCTTATTCCTGTCTATGCCCTCCTCTGTCCATTAAAGGTAGGCAACGCATCTGCAACATATTTGCTTGTTCTCTCCGTTGTCTTTGTTGTCTTTTCCGTATTAGGAACATACACAGAGAAACCCTCAGGTTTAATAAAATGAAAATGGTCATCTCGCTCCAGCTCTTAATATATTTAATGCTTTATCTCATCGAATGCTAAGACAAATTTAAAAAAGCGCCATCTGTATTACAATTTAAGCATCAAAACGTTCAAGTAGAATGTTCATAAATGCGAATCCCATTCAATTCAATTTTCGCAATAAATATGGTAACAATGGCAGGTTTTGTATGGTATCAATTTTTATGAAATAAAAATAAATGTTACTCATTTATTATTGCATACCTTAGTTAGCATTAAATATATCTATATCATAAGCGCCATCTGCTTGTTGCTTTTAAGATTAAAGATTTAGTTGAACAAGTGTAGCCAGTCTCAGTTCACAAGATTAGCTCGATTCCCATTTGCTGTGGATACGTTCGTGTAACTGCAATGGCAACATTGCAAGTCGCAATGGCAACTCTATTCTAGTATAATAGTTGATGGTTAATGTATGAAGACGGGTGTAAAGTTTGTCGCGTATTCAAGTTTTAAATATTTAATGAAAATATAAAGGTTTAGAAGTATATATATTTTTAATATTCAGTTAAATAAATAAGTTATCATTTTGTATTAAGTGTTGATAGAATTGAGGTCAAAATGCATAGGCGTAGGGGTCCGAATTTTACTTATGTCAGCGGCTGCGTGAAATATATGATTTTTGTTTTGAATTTTATATTTTGGGTAAGTTCTTTAGGATCATATCGAATAATTATTTTAAAAAAATCATTAAAATTACAAACGTTCTGATTCTCATCTGAAATTACCACAATGTTTAGAGATCTCGCCCATTGTTCAAATCCGGAGTGATTCATTGTTTCTCATCGTGTTTGCATTCCCATACATATTGTAGCATTAAAATGTCATTCAAGCTTGCATACGAACTTCCGTTCGCTGATCGGTCGCCGACCATAATATTAATTTATTTTTTTTCCGTGAATTGTTACAATATCATTCTTATCAAAGTAAATCGAATATGACATTTTCCATAACTTTAACCACAAAGTATTTTCCTTAAATTTGAATGTACAACTATTTATTAACTAATTAATCATAGCTGTAAATTTAAATGTAAGAATTATGAAAAGATATTCCTTTTTATTGTAGAAATGTCGGATATTCGCGCGCATCGTTTGATGTACAGGAAAGGAAATTATCATCAGAATTGATCATTTTTCTAAATAAGACATACTGATTATTTCAATTTACCAAAATTGCATTCACCGACAGGAAAGTATGCAAGCAACTGTCATCTAGGATGCTGTTGTTTGAGGCTTATATATTTAGCAGTGGATTTAAGCATTGCTAATAAGATAAAGTATAAGCAAAACTTCCTCCACTCACACTGACATAATTACCTGAAGGTTTTATGGGTTGCAATTCTACATAACTTGCCACAGTAAGCAGTATTCAGCGTGCTCCATACTGCTTACTGGGACAAGACAGTGGCCTACCATAGCAATGGACATATGGAATTTTGTTTAAAAGAAATGTTTCTTCTGCAGGTCACGTGCAAGTTGTATGTCTAAGGTGTTTATAGTTGCTTACTCAGGTTGTGTATTTAAATTTCATGATACTGAGGTTTATATATAAATGATGTTTACAAAACCAATTTGATTGTGAACTTGTACGCTAAAAGATTGTTTAATAAATAATAATCAATAGCATATTTGTAAACAAATTTAATAATAGCAAGAGTGTTTAGAAATTGACATATGGTTCAGACACTAATATGAATATTGTAGACAATAAACTCTGAAGTTACAGCACTAATTTTAATAATTCACCTTTAAAAAGCTGTGGTATCCAGAAATAACATAGGCTATATTTTTATTATTAACATACTGTCTTGAAATGCACCAAAGCATTCCCAGGTACTAAATTAGCTCACTATTGGTATTTAGAATTATAGGTGTATATAATTCTTAATACTAAATAATTCTTATATTTAACATAATATCAATACATGTATGACACAAAAAAAAGTATGAACTAACAATAATACACTTGGTTTTTTTTACAGTTGTTTGGAGGTCTTATGATAGCAATAGGACTGTATGCTTTTATTGACAAATGGCAGGCGACTGGATTAATAAAGGTAACTTTTAAAATTTTTAAATAAATATAACAGTGGTAGAGCCCGCAACAACAACATCTGTTGTATGAATGGATCGACTTGACCAGTGAAATACCATGACCTCACTGAGGACATGGGTGAAGTAGAAGTATAACAATCTGGCAATTATAATCAAAGCCAAGTCAGCCAGCATCGCGCGCGACCTAGCCCAAGCAGCACTGCATATTGTACAGTGCTGGTGCTACGACTATAAACTCTCTTTTAACCTGAACAAAATGGGGCTGGTCATGTTCACAATCAAAAGGACAATGGAGAATGCAACCTCCCATCATTGTTTGGCACCAAACTACAACTATCTTCCTAAGGGTAAGCCTAAATAACAAATTAAATTGAAACAAACTTTTAAACAACAAAATAAACAGGGCCAACATCACTTTTTGGCATTGGCACAAAAATATGATAGGTGATAGGAAAAAGGTTGCTGCTAGCACCAAAAGTGTGATGTTATACTATACACATTGATTATTCGCCCCATGTTCACCTCCGGTGCCATCGTTTGGTGAACTATAACTAAACAGTTAACTGCATACGTAAAACTCCAGAGCCGATTAACGTGCATGGCGACAAATGGCAGCATGAGAACAACCCCCACAGTTGCCCTTGAAGCTATATTAAATCTGACACCACTGTACATCCACATAAACAGGTGGCAATCTTATCAGCCATGAGATTATGCAAAGTGAGTTGATGGAAAAATGGCAGGATCCCGCACGCGTCTGCTTTGGATACCCTGAGAGAAGAAATACCCTTAACAGAAGCCAAGCAAGATCTGATCCCCAAAATGTACCCCAAACTAAGGATCTATACGGATGGTAATGGAGAAGAAGTCACGCCACTCATTGTGACCTATGGAACAACATAAAATAGTGCAGGCAAGGAAGAGAAGCCTATCCCAAAATAAATAGCCGGATCTCAAGTAGTTGACTCCATTAAAGTAAGCATTTTTTCAGATAGGAAAACCAAAATAAATCACATGGGGCCAAATCTAGTGAATGGGAGGCAGCTGTTCGTAACGTCACTCTGTTAATTTATCCGCCAAAACTCAGGACGAATGAGCTGGTGATGGAAAAGTGTTTTTTCTCTTTTACGTGGGGTCGTTTGTCCTTCAACACAGCGTTAAATATATCTAATAATTTGGCATAGAACTGCCCTGTTATCTTTTTCCATTTTTCTAAGTAGTTAATATATATTATGCCTTGCGAATCCCAAATTGTTGGCATGACCTTTCCGGCCGATGGGACGGTTTTTGCTTTCTTTGGAGCAGGTTTTTCCGGTGAAATCAACTGCTTTAACTGTTCTTTTATTTCCGGGATGTAGTGGTGAACCCACCTTTCGTCTACGGTCACAGAAGGCATTTGCAGTAACACCTTCGGGTTACGTTTGAGCACGGCCTGACACAGTCTTAATCTGTAATCTTGCCGATACTTCCCTCATACCCAACTTTTCATGTTTTGATCGCTCGATTGGAACGTTTACAGCATCCACGATTTCTCGAAGTTTAATTCCCATGTGCAATTCGTGCATGCGGTTGGTTGACCGGAAATATGAGCGGCAACATATAAATAATATATTAAATTAATTGAGAAGAATTAAAAATCGACGTCTCCGACCGTTGACTCCCTTCTTCCCGCCTCCCCCCCCACTTCAATAAATAGGCATAGAACATTGTAACGGATGTAATATACACATAACAAGGGAAATAACGGGAAAATTTAAACAATATACGATCCGATAAAAACTGAAACTTCCTGTGTTGCGGTGTACACGATAGCACGCGTATGGCAACTTTTATCGTCGCATAGTCGAAATACGATAACCCTGTCTACCTCAATGCGATAAACTCAAAAACCACTGAACGGATATTTATTCCTTGTTTATTTGATTGGCCAGAAGAGTCAATGTTTTTCGCGCGTATTGTATGTCCGTTCCATTGCGACCGGCCTCTAAACGGCTTGACCTATTTAGAAAAGTGGGGTGTCATTAGATTCGTATTCTTTAATGAATATCGCTCTTTGGGGTTTTTTGTTTTGAACTATTATTGTTATTAAATATTATGTGAACACACTCGAGTTTGATTGACAAAATAAAACATTTATCATGATAATCATCATATCTTTCAGTTTTCGTCGTCGGTGATAATTCCTCTTGAGTTATATCACAACTTAGCGCATTATATGTAGGTTTAAGTTTTTGCATACCATAGAAAGTTGTTCTCGGTCCAAACTTGACTTTATTAGGTAGGTTGCTTGTGAGTTGCATATGACATCATTCGCTCCTTTATTTCAGTGTTTACTTATTCTTATTAAACGTGTGTACAAGAGATAGGGGACTTTTAAATTTGTGATAATGCTGTTGCCACACTAGAGCTAAACTGGTTGTAAACAGTAATGTATATTCATTTACTAGGAACCTTCGCCTTCTGACGCCTAGCAGAGCCAACATTAAAAAAATGTAAAATATATTATCACATTTCATACAATTTACCTAAAACTAATGGATTATATACCTTAACCTTCCTGGATCTCCTAACAGCTAATCCGTGTAGTATTTTTTAAATTTCTCGCATCGGCAATATAGAGAGAAGCTTAAAAGTTTATTAGAAAATCTTACTTTAGCGCTAATAATATATAGTAAATAAGCACTCACACCTGTAACCGAGAGCGATAGGCAGAGCTTAGGTATTTCCATTTGGCGCGATCCTAGCACACCTCCCTCGCTTCTTCTACGTGCATACAACAGCGTAAAAAATATACTGTAGAATACTTTTGGAAACCAACTTTTTCTCACATCAGCTTATAACATTAGCATACATTGTACATGAACATAAAAGTGTACGGGTCGCACTGTATGGTAATTGACGTCTGCTTATAAAATTCACGCGTTCACTTGGAACAGCGCATACCATGCTCGTCTTTTACCTGCCTGTGTATCTTTATTCTGTGTCTTTATACGCCTCAACATTACGGCCGTTTGAATGCCCCTTAAAGCACAATTGAGGACAATGAGAAAGTAATGTATTTATTTGGTTACGTTTTACATGCAAGCCGTGAGCTACGGTGAATGTAGAACAGATAGCGAAACTATTTTTGATCATTGGACAGCTTGTTAAAATGACTTTAAAAGATTATGTTACGGTTTATTCCACAATGTTCTCTAAACATAAGGATCGTAAATGTTAAAAATGAACTCGATATAATCCGTAAAATTAGTTTAATTTTAATGTTTAGTATTCGCGTAAATGTAAGAAATGATGCACGTTCCAGCTGGACACGATCTACGACGTGATGCTGAATATCAGTCTGCTGATCGCTCTACTCGGGGGAGTGGTGTTCATCGTCAGCTTTGCTGGCTGCGTCGGTGCACTCCGCGAGAACACGTGCCTGTTGAAATTTGTAAGTCTTTATGTTCTATATATTTTTTGCTTTTCTTAGAATGGAGTTTATCATCATACGTTATTCGTTTGATTGAGGAGCTAGGCCGAAAGAAAGTGTGACAATGAAAAACGCCACCAAAAACCGACATCTTTTTGCAGTTATTATGTGTAGCACTTCACGATTACCTAACAGGTTTTACAATAGATTCTGTTTGCTGTCAAACCTCGACTATGAAAAAATATTTATATTTTTTACCTTTTAAATACCCCTGTTTATTTAATTTACTTACTTACTTAATACAAACACACAGAATATATAGGCAATATAACTCCGTTCCAACCGGTTGTTCATGAGACACCTCTCTTTTTAATTATTACATGTGGTATTACAATTTTTCTTAGTTGTTCTATATAATAATAAATAATAATAAATCAGCCTTTTTCTAGAATGTTCCCCGCTGCAGGGGCACAGGCCTCCTCTCCGAGAGAGGGAAGTTGTTATATACATACATTTTAATTCTTCCCTTTACTTTCCAAAGATTTTGTGCAACGTTATAATATCTCGCTTAATTCTTTAATGATGTCGATGATATTTAAACAGCAAGCAATCGTACATTGGTAATTTATGATTTTAACATACTTAAAGTTTTGAATCTGGGTGTGCCCTAAAAATACTAAAGTTACGGTACCCGCCCCAGCGATGGAAGTGTGCGCCCCAGCGCCAGTCCCAGAAGTGTGCGAAAGCGTCCCCGTAGTCCATCAACGTGCTCGAGAGAAACATTGTGAGGTTTTAGGCATTTCGTCACATAAAAAAGACAAGCCGCAGCAGATGGAGCTGTTGCATTTCAATTCGTCCAAAAACTTGATGAGTTGCAGATGTTTTGCCATCGAATGTTAGACAGAGAAAAAAGGGAAGGGCATTCATCTTCTTGACGCCAGTATTTGGTCCTGCAAAGGAACATACCTATACTACGTGACCCGTTTAGGGGGAGGGGCAGAGATCTTCAAAATAGCACACTTAATCACAGGGCGGCGGGGGGTTTAGCACCATATACTTATTTCTTTCCTCAAAGCTTCCTCGACTCTTCCTCACTCGATGTTACCTTAAGGCATTCCTCGAAACTTTATTGAAAGCGGTATTCTTAGTCCTTCACTCAGCATATATGGAGGTTCCACGAACAAGGAAATCTCGTTAAGTCCTAGATACGTCTTGAATTCGAGGATGACATTTTCTAATGTTGGTAAGACCGGCGTTGTGAATCAAATTTACAACTATGAAGAGTTTTACGTTTTTATGCAATGTGCTTATAATAATATATACCTAGTAGGGTCATATGGTCAGTCAAAACTTTATTTTTTTTCTTGGCGAATACTGGCCAAATATTCTTCGACTAATTTTAAAAATGGAACGTTTGTTCAAAATTTGAAAATCACACTAAGGTTTTTTTATCGCACTATCAAGCGAGATACTGAAGATTCAAGCTTCAAATATCGTAAGAGGACCGGCCGACTTCGCACAGTTAAGACACCAGCAATCATTCAGATCAAAGCAATGAAGGCGCGAATCCAACGAAATACTATTTGCAATCTTTGTCGATGTTCATTTTTTATTGTTGTGTCGCTCATGATCAGCTGTCAATCGTGCTTCATGTTCTAAACTACTTTCCAGCTCTCTAGACTACAAAGTCCGAACTCTGAGAACTCAAGCGCGGTTATCTGTCAGTTAAGGTCTCTGACCCACGCCCACGCGATAGTGCATAAGCGCAAGTGCATAAGTGCCTTGCTATCGGCAGTGAGACGTTCTTCCCGTTCTTTAGGGGTCTCCTGAGATCCGAAGCTTACTATTCGCTTGATTGCTGAATTCTCTGAGAGTTCAAGTTAGTTTACAAGTCAGTGAAGGTCTCAGACTCACGCAATCACAAAACATCACTAAACACAGGCGCGTTCAGAAAAGAAAAGCATAAGTATAAATTAATAGAGGCGCCGGAAAAGTAATTCCCTTCCCTTCCTTTTTCCCATTTTTCCGCTTCTCTTTGCCTAAGATCTGTTTTTTCCTACTCTTACTCTGATTAACGTAAGACTGGTAATGCATTGCCCTTCTACGTAGTTTCACTTGATATTTGAACCTTTTCCTTTGTCGTTTGTTTGCACAGTACTCCCTGTGCCTATTGATCCTGTTCCTGGTTGAGATGGGCGGAGCGGTGTGCGGCTTCGTGTTCCCGCGCAGCCTACACGGCCTGCTCGAGCTGAGCTTTACCGAGCGCGTCGTGCACGCCTACAGAGACGATCCCGACCTACAGAACTTTATTGACTTCGCGCAAAGCGACGTGAGTACTGTTTATTATGCATTCAAATGTACTATCACCAAATGATGAGCTTTAGCCAACCGAAGACACTGCACTGCTGGACGTAGGACTTCCTCGTCAATCGGTACAAAGATAGGTCCTTGCCATTATTATTTTTTTAGGTATTTTGGTGACAAATCTAAGACAATAATTGGTAAAATAACATCAATTTTGTAACATAAAGAACTTTAATTTTAAACACGATGGATTTAGTCAATATTAAAATGTATTATTTTTATATTCTCACCGGGATCAACAGGATATAACTTTTTTTTAAATCAGTATTAATTCTGTCAGGATTAAGAGTTACCGGTTCTTAATGTGTGCAAATTATTAAGCCAATCGGGCGTTTACAAGTTAGTCCAAATCACATGGAAAGATTCCTTTACATAGATAGATACACGCTAACTAGCTAGCTAGTATAAAAAGCTTGTTCAATTGTTGTGAATGTTCTATTAGTAAATAAAAAATGTAATTATATAAATAACTATGATTTCCAGTTCCACTGCTGCGGACTAACATCTGACGGCTACATGGACTGGTCTAAGAACGAGTACTTCAACTGTTCCTCGCCGTCGGTAGAGAGATGCGGCGTGCCCTTCTCGTGCTGCATCAACGCCACCGACATATCGTCCGGCCTGGTCAATATTATGTGCGGCTACGGGGTGCAGAATTCACCTGTGAGTAACATATGACTGCCAAGGAATCGTTATTCTATCTGATAGGCCTTTATAATGTGTATTTGTGTATCTATTTAATCTAAAAATTACAGTGAGTTATAATAAATAATTACAAAAGTATTAAGGCAACTGGTATGTCCAGGTAGTATACATTTTAAAAATGATTTCTTTGATTTTTTTTAGAATGGGGTAGCAAGCGGTCCTCACTCATCAGACGAAACGCAGAATACTTCTATTTCACGCCTGTCGTCTGTGAGGTCGTGGTATTTCACCGATCGAGCCGGCCCATTCGTGCGACGGATGGTGTTTTGCTCTACTTCCGTTATATGTTTTGTTTAAACTGACTTCAGGTGGCTGAAGCCAGCAAACGCGTGTGGACCAGCGGCTGCATTGAGATAGTGCGGCTGTGGGCCGAGAGGAACCTGTACATGATCGCGTCGGCAGCGCTCGGCGTAGCGCTCTCACAGCTCTTCGTCATCTACCTTGCCAAGACCCTCGAGGGACAGATTGAGCTGCAAAAAGCCAGGTATTGTTGCTGCCACCAGTAATATAATCAAGCCAAGTGTTTGATCATAGTATACTTATAGAAATACAGATTTATTGATAGTTAAATGTTTACAGGTCAAAAAACAAACATTATAAATTGACAATATCTGGACGTTAAATTTAATCAATTTACAAAAAGTGAAAACAAATAATGATAATAATAGTTTTCTTAATTTAAACATTCTTATAAAAACACTACTGGATAAGCCGTGACTTTAATTTACGTAAAGTCACGTCATTCGAAATTGACATCTCTGTTATGTGTCGATTGTGGCTACCTGGAAAATTACTAACGAGAGCTATTAATATTTTAATTTTTGAAAGAATTAATATGATTAGTCATGTATCCAACCCATTTCTGTGATTTAAGTTTTGTTCTAATATGACCTTCATTTTCAGATGGCAAACATGAAATAGGGGTTATGCGGGAGCATACCGGGACGAGTCGAGGCGAGCCTTGCTGTAGCCTCGTCCGCCTTCGGGCACCGCTACCCTGCATTTCTAGGGCCACACGGACCCTCTGGTGTTGCCGTACACCAAATAAACTCCCGGGCATAGACGTCTATAGACAAGTAATAGTGATCAGTGAAGCCATACTAGTGCATACAGTGATTTTAATCATCAGATTGACAAATGTCATCGATGACAGACGTCAAAAATATAACCTGTGCTGCAGTGTATAAAGTAGTTTAGAATTGTGTGGGCTACTGACAGCGACAACGACAACGACAACCATAAACCCAGAGTCTATACATAGTGATCAGTAAAGCCATACTTAAGAATACATAGGCAATTTTGACATCTGTCAATACTGTCACGTTGATGTTGACATCTATCCGAGTTTATGTTTATAGCTGTCTCTAAGTTTGCATCTCTTCCACGCTACAATGTGTATATTAATGATTAAGAATTTTGTGTCTACTTATTTAAAAAATTGTAAGTTTTAAGAACTCTAGTCTAAAGATTAATTGTAATTAAAATCGCAATTGATATCGTATTTACAAAACGTTAAAAGCATTTAAGAACCATAGAGTAGCTGTCATGATGTGAGTTCGACCATAGATGTACCATAATGTCTCAATACTCACATAAGATACTCTTTCATTATTTTTGATGTGTAACTTTCCTCTCGTGTTCCAGCAATTTGTGGTTTCATTAAAAAAGGTGGAAGTGTGTAATAGGAAGCCGGAGAATTGCTAGTTTGTTGATAACAATTATATTGTTAACAACAATATTTGTGATGATTTTTTACATTGATATTTCATACATTTCATTTGCTAATACCTTTTGACGACCAAAACAAATCTTGACATGTATCAGACATCTGCCAATTAAATCCATGTTTAAATAGATTAGTTAAGGTTTTTACTTAATTTATACCTCTAAATGTAGAAATATGGATTTGTATGTACATAATGTTTGTTTTTTGCTATACATTATTAACTCCATATTTTCTATCATATTTTTATTCAAGGACGATAATGATAGATTATATTATATAAATGTATATTAAATGTTCAGTAACATTAATATGTTTTTAGGCTAAAATTTATATAGCGTACTCAGAATTATCTCAGTTGTAGATTAAAGACTACATTCAAATATTGTACTCGCATTTTTCTTGCAACCGGCTGTTAAGATTGGTTTAGAAATGCTTACTTTTAGGACTACTGAACAGATCTTAATAGCTGTGGAGATCCAAGCAGATTTGTCCTCTTTACATTATTTGTATAGAAAAGTAGGTTATAAATTAAAATTTGCTAAACTAAACACAGGTTTTTAAAATAAAATTCCGACTTTTGTTCATCAATTTCAGTGAAAATAAAATTCGGACGTGTCCAAATTAATTTGATTAGTAAACGTCCCTATTTAATTTTTACGCTTTTACGAATTTGAAGTTACAAGTCAAAACCACCCGAGTGTGAGATTGAAGTAAGTCTGAGTACACTCTATAGTTTGTAGTTTTATAATATTTGTACGTGCGATTGTTATGTCTGCGATTAAAATAAGTACTAATGCAGTTTATCAATTTATAATAAAAGTATGTAGTTGAATAATTGAACAAAACGGTTAAGAAGTAGATACAACTTTTTATACTATGGTTAAATTAAGAAATATCTCTGTATAGAATAACTATGATTATTAAGATGTATCTTAAATTTAAACCTCAATTTTATTTGTATTGTGATTAAAAAGTCAGGGCTATAAAATTAAATATGGTTGGCTCCGCAGATATGTGGAAATGTGTTTTTACCGGTAGCATTGACGTTTGGGCTCTCCATGTAATCCCTAAATACCATCAAATATAGCAAAGTATATATTTATTTTTTTCGAAGTATTTTTCTGGGGTGTTAGTTTAAATGGGGTGCCAGAGTTCTAGTTGTCCTAGTCCTTTTCTCCTTTCCTATCATTTTCTGGGGTAAAAGGGGAAAAGGAATAGGATCCAACGGGGGAAGGGATTGCTAAAAATATTAAATATCATTTTTACAGTTCGTAGAATAGGTATCTCTGTCCATTAAAGGTAGGCAACGCATCTGCGACACATCAGCTTGTCGCAAGATGCCTATGCGTAGAGGTCACTTAATATCAAGTGAACAGTTTTCTCGTTTGACAACTACTTCTATTAAACTTTACATGACGTATGTACTGTACTTCAGTGCTGTAAAAAAGACATTGTCTTTCTCTTTTATCTTTTAAAAAATACATATTGTGTTGTATCCATATAAACTACTGAGAAGGTGTAGGATCCATACAATCCTCATATAGGTATCCATAAACCTAAGAGGATTTTTTTTTATCTGGATTTGTCTTGAAAGGAAATAAAAAAAAATTGAATTCAATATATTTCTCAAAATGTAAATGCTGCCATTAAAAACACATTATAAAAAATTTCTTGAACACAACCAAATTTGATTCTATATTCTTGAAGTCTGAAAAAGTTATAGTTTTACCGTTTCGAAAGAAAAGTTTGTATGAGATGTTACAATATCTGGATGATGTAACATTACTTACATGAAGAATAACTTTGATTAGATTATCATATAGATGTATATAATGTAAGTTGCTAGGACCATGCAAAATTGGAATCTATTTCCAGCGCAGCCCTTTACTTCACGGGGATATGTGCTTTATATGTATCTTAATTAAAAATCCAGTAGATTATGGATAGGAAATGTTTTTAGGAAACATTTCTTTATATTAATGGGTACTATTAACTTTATTATGTTGGTACTATTTTAGTAGAACTGGCAGATGAACATAGTTTACTCGACAATCAAATACCGGGACCTTTTGAAGCATATTTAAATTACTCGAGAAATTGCTACGGGTTAATGAATACCAAAATTAAATATCTAATTTGTAAGTCATTAATTGACCCTCATATAAGACTGCTATTGCTGATCTTGAAAACTACTGATCGAATCACTCTTCAACATGAGTCAATTTGTTTAGGCTACAAGATACACAATAGAGTGAACATACATACATACCTCTGAAAACATCACCCTCTTGTCCTGTGTGTAAATTTTATTGTAATTTAATTTGGCAATTACTATTTTCCGACCTCAATGGAGAATTCAATTCTTCATATTGAACACTTCAAATTTGTGGTGGGAAAACTTATGTTAACCAAGCTTAATATGACCCATCCGGCACATGAAAATGTTGTTTATACTGTCTGTTCTTTATTCCACAGCAATAAGAGATATTTCCACTGCTAAATGTCCGTTAAGAAGTATCCTAAATTACCTCTGACTCTATTTGTAGACGAAATTAAAGGTGTTTTTTTTATGTAATATGTTCATTTGTCAGTTATAGATAAAAATAATATTACTCAAAATAGAACCAAATATTGTCGTAGCGGTAAGGAATTTGAATAAGGTATGTAAGTTATGTATTTCAATATTATACAAGGAATCTTTAATGTGGATAGTTTTTTTTTTTAAATATATCAGCTCAAAATTAGTATTATCTAAATAATGTGCTTCACAATTTTAGAACTGATGTTTACTGCCAATATCTTAGTGCTCATATTGTCAAGATAATGTTATTAATGTACTTGAATATGTATTCTTTAAATAATATGGTATTACTTTAATTTAGCTTGACTTATCAAAATCTTTTTCATTAAAATCCATAAAATCCATAATTTAAAAAAAACGTATATTTTAATCTCAAATGATATCTCTATTTTTTGTGTATCACCAAAAACAAATTGCTCAAAGACTGAGTCTCTTTAAAAGTAACTGTGGCCAGTATTATTGTACAGTTTAAAATTTAAAAGAACAATGTTAATTTCGACATATTGATAAAATTTGTCGTGTTAAAAATATATTATCACCACTGGCTAGATAAGTTCATTGAATGTTTCGAAGGTGCCAGTGCACTACTATAAAAATGTCAACAGTGATATACCAAAATTTAAAGGTGTCACGTGGTTACACACTATGTTCCTGTAACTTGAAACATGTTCCAATGTGGACTCCATTGCGAATTAACTTCTTCCTACTATACATGTTGCTGATAGTGTGTACTAGCCTTAATAAATATAAATGTTCACACTTGCAATTGTAGATAAAACAAATAATGAGCAAAAAATGCGTTTTAGAATCATATATAATATTTTAAACTTTATTGTCTTTTATATAAATATAGATTAGTTACCGTGTATCATATAATTTATTGTGATTATTAAATAATTGGATTTATCGTATTTTATATATGAGGCGTGTGGGAGCAAAAATAGCATCATTAAATATTTAGAATGCATATTTCATTAGAAACATGTTTCTAACAAAATTTTTATTATATGTTCAAATGAGATTGGATGTTTCTAAATTTGCTTCAACATGCCTCGTATTGACATGTGTCATAATCTATTTAGTAATCTACATAGTATATATTATCATTATCATGTAATTCCCGTAAAATGTAACAAAATATGTGAGAATAAATATTAAATTACCAAATATTAATATTGCATACCCAAATTATAACTTACACTCTGTGAATTAAAAAAAAAAAACAGAATATGAAGATGGTTAAAATTTCTCGAATTGTCTCATAATTCTTGCATTGGTTATTTTAAATATTCAAGAGCTTTTAAACATCTATGAACACAAAAAAACTTTATATATCGTTAACAAACTCGGGCTGGGTGCACACGTCCTATGAGTTTTTGTAGTGTTTGATTTTAAAGTTAGTTATATAAAGATTAGTTCGTGCACTTGTTTATGCAGTAAAGTTGTGTGAACTGTTCTATGTACAATGGATATGTCACTATTTATTCTTAAAGACGTATACTGAAAAAAGAACGTGCAGGGCAATTCCGTTTGGACCCAGCGTAACGCGCCACATATTT
>JWHW01053207.1:0-15554 GCA_000931545.1 Papilio glaucus | reverse complement strand
TAAATTTAGTAAACGTGCAAACTTTATCGATTACAATTTTATTACAAATGTATCGATTGTAAAATATTACTCAATGTTGTAACCTACCATCATGTACTATCTCCTCCGAGCTAAGTGACGTCTCCTCGGACTGCGCCACCGTCCGCGCGCACACCACGCCCGACTCCAGCAGCAGCCGCTTGAGGTCTGCGGAGTGAGATACTTCTATCCTGTGAGACGTCATATTTAAAACAATTTCTTCTGAGGTTTTTTTATTTAATTATATCGAATCAATTGTTAAAATAATGCGACTGTTTGTCAAAACGACATGTACATGGTACATGGGTTGAAGTAGTTTTTTTTTTAAATACGTAGTTGGTGATTGGAAGAGGTTTACTATAATAAAGTGTGCGAAATACTACTTTGGCTTACTATTACAAAATACACGCTGTGATGATCTAGACAACCTCACGAACAGATAAAAAGGAAAAATTTATTCAGCTAAAAATAACGATAAAATGATTTTAATTCAAAAGAAACCCACAACGCTCGCTCTACGTCTGAAGTATAGCTAAGTTTATTACATGTTATTCTCCACTCAAAATGAAATTATTATTTATATATCCTGCTTGATGATCCGAGATCAGAACAAAGTAAATGTAAATGTTCAGCGATCCCTAATAAGTGTGTAAATTTTGGCTTAAAATTGGATGTTGTAACTAGAATTGAGAAAGGTATGCTTCGGTGGTTCGGGCATGTTGAAAGGATGAATGAAGAGAGAATAACGAAGAAATTTATGTAGCAAAAGTGAGTGGCAGTGTTGGTAGGGGACGCCCTAGGAGAACTTATATCGATCAGATTAGTGGCTTACTAAAAAAGGCCGATATAAGGAGCACCCATAACCGACGAGCATGTATACGTAGATGTATGAATGTAAAAGAAGCGAGAGAGGGGTGCCAGGATCGCACCAAATAGAAATCCATGATCTCGGCCTACCCCTCTGGGTTACGGTCGTGAGCGCATATTTATAGTAATATAAAACCTCTGTGGTGAATAATAGTTTAGTAAATGTTTTATTTTTAATATTGTAATGACAATCGGCCATTCACCTACCGAATTGAATAGAACGGTCGCAAGCAATGTCAAGTGGCTGTAATGTTCTCTTTTATTGTTTCCTGAAAGTATAAAGTGTACCAAAGTAAATGAAGACTCTTATTTCAACAGCGACTACACATAAAAACAGAATTTCGAAAGGTTTGTAACGTAAGGCATCTTTGCCTTCGCATTTGATTTAAATTTATCAATCTTCAAATCTATACAATTAAAGATAAAATAGTAAAATACAATAGTTTCTTATTAGCATATGGAGTGTTAGCTTTGAAAGTGTTCCAAAACACCCGTGTCTGACGTTCCAGAGGGGGCGGGTTGTAATGAAATTAATATTCTGTTCTTGTGTCGCGTGATCTCGAGCGAGGCCGCGGGGCGCTACTAGCTAAAACAAATGTATTATTACATCAAACAACGGGTAAAGTATAGGAATTCATTAAGCTCGCTTTACGGTACAATTACGCTGGCGGTACTAATTGGAGAACCAAAATACAAGTGCGACGCACCCAAATATTAGGGGGCTAGGGCCCGAATGACGACGTCAAGGTATAGGAGGTAGCGGATGAAGAAAACGCTGTTTGTCGTCACGTTTGAGTTGGTGATGCACTATAATTATCAACTACGGTTGTTATAAAAATAAATAAATTTGCGCTCACGCCTCTAACTCAGAGTAACTCAGGTAGGCAGAGAATATGAATTTCCATTTGGGGCGATCCTAGCACACCTCTCTGGCTTCTTCGCGTTCGCTTGTTGTTATAAGCATACTAAATATAAAATAAAAAACCATTCATTATAACAATCATTTATAGTAAGTTTTTAACAAATAAAAAATCATAAAAATCTTTGTATGCTTTGTATCTACTTATAGAGTTAAGCGAGCAATAAGCGGGTTATTGCTCACAACTTGGACTATATCTGACGGTTCGGGTGTCTCGACTTGCAGGCAACTCAACACGTCCTAATTATAGGGGACAAAGAAATTTTTAACGTTTATATTCGAGTGTTCGTGGGCGTCTGCTTTCCCACAGGTGGGCAGAAGTTGGGCACAACAGCGGGTTGGTATCGCGCTACGTAATATTTTATCAAATGGGCTAATTAATAATGATAAACATAAATAAAATAAAGTTATAAAAACTAAAAAATACGCTATTTCTTTTACTATAGTATAGTCGTGGGTCCATTCATTGTTTTTTAAACTAGCGCCTAGATGGCGTTATTCTGAAAAAATCGCGAATTCCGAAAATGCTGGTAAGGATATAGACCAAAATATTATTGCGTTGTCATCGGTCCTTGATAAGAGTGCAACTTTTCAAATTAATCAGATGTCTTCAAGAGTTCAAAATCACTTCAATAATTATATTCCGTTACATTCAAATAAACAAACATATAATTGTTAAAAAAATTGAGAATGTCAGTATTGGCAGGTAATAACCTAAACGAACTTAAATTATACCTACCAGATTAGTGACATGCCAAAGAATGGTGATAACGAACTGATAATAGAGGTGTACAGCTATGGAAACGACGAACGTTTAAGCGTGTGCATTTGTATGGATATAGAATAAGTCAGGCAAGTGCTCAAGAAGCCAAATGAAAATCCATAATCTCTGCCTGAAGGTCGAGGGTAAATAATGCTTATTAATTGGTTATATATATTTTAATTGGTCAGGACTTGTCAAGTACACACTGACGAAATTAATATAGAGTTAGTAGTTAGTATAGAGAGATGGCAACTACACTAACACTGATTAGGATAACATTTTTAAGAATTGAATTTATTAATTATAAAGTATTTGATAAGAAATGTATACGTAAATCTAATCAAAAGTTTGTAACCCTCATAATCTCTGTGTTCACCAATAGATGGCAGCACCAGTTAGCAAAAATATTGGTCCATTTTATTTGTTTAACTATTTTTAGCTCATGCATTACGTCTTCAGAATCCAAGGTTCAAAGTAACATCTCAGGACTCTAGATAATGTTTCATTTCCATAAAAAATTCCAACAAAAAAATGAAAACGGTTTCGGAATATAATTTCTGATGTTACAAACATTAAAAAATACAAGCGAACTAAAAAGTATACTCACAAGAGAACCCGTGTTACAAAAATAATTAATTTTGTAAAGTTTGTGCCTGCTACAGTGCGACAGGCTCATCCTCTTTATCAGCCAGAACAGCTGCGGGGCTGAGATGTCTCCGTCTTTTTGGTCTCTTAGATCAAATCAACCTAATAATATCTTTTTTAAATCAGGAACAAGCCTTCTTAGAAGATTCATATATCCTGAGAAGCACTTGGATTGGTTCTAGCTTCATTTCCATGCAATCTCAGTTCTTTTTCGACCTCTAGTGTTACTAATAACATTGTTTAACTACAGATTTCTAACCTCTTTACGCTCTTTGGATAAAAATACAATAGCTTAGGTTTTTTATTTAATGAAAAAAGAAATCTTCTTTGATGTGCCTAAAAGTAAAAATTTGTTTATTAGATAATTTAATGAGAGTATTATTTTCTATATAAATAAAAGTCAACGTTTGTTGTTGTTTGTCTTCACAAACTGTTGTGATGAAACTTTAGTACGGTTTTCTAAGGAGCACGGATTTCTAGCCCAAAATATCTATATGAATAAAATAAAATCATAAAACTAAAATAACAAAAAAAATATTTCGTGTTTCAGTACCTACTCTTTGTTGAAAAAAAAATACATTAAATGCAATTGAAAATGGTTTAATGCAAATATTACAATAAACTTTAAAAGGCTAAATAGGGAAAGACTTGTGAAACATGAGGTCGTCGGCTTGAATCCGCCATTTGACTATTATCGTAAACCATGTCCTAAAAAAGCTTAAGGTTAGTTGGGGTGGTTAAAAATAATTATTTACAAAAATTCTAACATTTTTCAATTTTAAAACATTAAAAGCAGTAATCTGAGTAAGTTCTAAATTGAACCGAAATAAACGTCCGAAATTGAATATACAAAACCTTTGTCCGGTCTAACTACGGCTATTGTATTGTTCTTAATTTCATATATAAAAATGAAATATCTCGGTATTTAAGAGCTGCAATCAGTGGGGGCTCAGCTCACGAGAGCCCCACTTACGAAGTATTCACGTCGACAAATCGAGCGGACATTTGCCGCAGTACTGGGGTTCGATTCTATCCAAATCCATCGATGTTTAAGGGGACGAAAAACTTTTATAGCTTATTGGTTCAACGTATAGCTATTGCATATATGCATAGCTATGTTTAGCTTATTTGTTTTGAATTTTATAAAAGTGCTTTAACGGTCGTTAAGACTTTATAGGGTGGATAGAAACAAAGATAGTTCATTGTTAAGTAAAGCTCACCACCGTCTACCGAAAATATTTAATCGGGATTAACTTAAAGAAATAAACGAAGGAGGGACTTTGGAAAGGAATATAATGGTCCAACCTATGTTAAAAAAGGAAAAGCCTGTAATCCTAATGTGTGCGTATGATAAAAGTCTATGAAAACCTTGTATGACAACGCTAAAGGCAGCCAAGTGATCCTTTCGTTCTTACTAAAAAAATATACGTATTAGCATACTCATGGCATTTTTTTTTCATATGTATGTGTACACTGGTTCTAAGTTTCCTTCCTTCCCTCTCTCGGAGAGGAGGCCTGTGCCCCTGCAGTTGGGAACATTCTAGAAAAGGCTGATTTATTATTATTTATATATATGTACATAAGTTTCCTCTGTCAATGCTAATATCCTATTTCTTGAGCTTTCAATTTGCGATCTGGTAGTCTTGATTTCGAGTTTGGTCGTACCAGGAAAGTTATAGTGTTGGGTGTTTTTGTTAGCTTATCTTGTGCTTGACGGCACATATAATTTAATTTAAATTGTTATTTGAAATATAGGGTACAATAGGACAGGTAGCATTTATAAACCTCTAAGGTTTGTTCTTAATGCTATTTAATTACACCGATACGTCGCACCTAGTTATCCAGTTCCAACAACGACCCACCAACTTACCCTGACGTCATCAATTACTTTGGTATTATATATGTACATGTAGATATGAAAGCAAACTGGGAATAAAGCGCATCGTCCTTACAAAAACGGCTTACCCCATTTCCCATTGATGTAATTTGTGTTTTTCTACGGTAGGTATAGTAGGGTACTCTAAAGTAACAATTTAACAGCCAGACATTTCCCGCGCGTTCTAAGACTCTGCCTACCTCAAAAAGAATTTTAATGCGAGCCGAGTTGTACGTGAGTTAAAAAAGCGTTTACCATACGCACTTGCTCTTATATTATGGGCTATTTCTACGTAATGAGGAACGCGCGCGTGTGTGTGCGTGCGTGGCAAAAATGCAACTCCGCGACTCGGTTAAATATCGGACGTAAAGGAACTTAGTAGAGTAGTTGTTTGATATTAAATATATGTGTAATTTTATTATTTTTCCTAGTTTTTTTTTTCTCTTTGAAACGCCTTTTAAAATTAATGATGCAAACATAACCTTAAATAGTATAATTGTCACTATTCCCAAAAATTGTACAAATCCCGCAGACATTTTCGCAGTCAAGAAAATGGGATTAAAAGTGATTTATTTATTGTAGATTATAATCATAATAATTCTTATCTTAAATCTATATATAAATATTTCGTGTCACGATGTTTGTTCGGGATAAACTAGTCAACGATCATAATGAAGTTTGATCACTATGTGTAATTTGTTCAAGTTAAAAAATTGGATAGTTTTAATATCTGTTATTGATCTCAACATTTGTAATTGCAAATCAAATGTTTTAATTATTTAAATGTTCCATAAGTTTCTAAGAGATGGCGGCGCGTCTGGGCTGTTATTACATGTCACGCATGTAAGGAAAGCCAGGAAAGGCTATAATACGTAATTAGTGACACCCTTGCCGAGCCGGGGCGGGTTACTAGAATTATATATTTTAATGGAGACCGAATACGTTTGTTAAAGCTTTGTTGGTTTAACATTTTAATTACACATTCGTCGTCTTTTTTCTGACTAATAAATAAGACAAGAAATAAAGTGAAGAATAATAAGAGTGAATACTTGAAGTGAAACAAACAGAGAGAAGAGAAGAGTAGACACACGGAAAAAAGAACTGTAAAGTGTAAAAATGTTATGCCTTCTAGTAAATGTAAATAAATAAAGCTAGATTTCAAAATTGAATCAAGCAATAAGTTTAGTCATCGCCACTCCATTACTGACTATAGTCCTAACTTCCCCAACTAGCAGGGTGAATGAACTTACGAAATGCACGCACACTAGCGCGCGCTCGTCGGTACACGCGCACACAGCCGCACTACACGACACATTGCCGTAGGTAAGTGACGAGAAATACTTTAAAATACTATCAACGTAGGGCTCCTCCGCAACCGCAGGAAGTTCGAGCTTCCTCGTTTTGTCCAACATTAATGCATTTTCGATGCGGACGATGAATTCGTTTTGGTGACAACATACGGTTATTACTTTTTTGCAATAAACTAATGGACTCGTAGTAAATAATATGTAGAATGTTGTACTTGAATGATTTACCGGACTGGCGAACAGCGATGAGCGGCATCATTCATATTTTAAGTAACAAATATTGTATATGTACTAATAATGTAATAACTCATGATTTTAGTTTTAAAGCTTTAACGAAACGTAGCTAGGTACTCATTATCGCACGTAACTTATGTCTCAAGTGTCAAATTTTGATATGGATGAATGTATGTCAAAATGATCATCTAATTCTTCTAACTCTGATAAACGACATTCCTCACACAGTTTTACTTTTACAGATCTGTCTGAATATATTCATAAGAACACACACCATTTGAGTCAGGTAAGCAATGTTTCAAGAATTCTATGTAAATAATTAAAGAGTTGTTGAAAGAGTGCGGTTTAAATCTTTACCCATCTGTACCTGATATCTGTTCACATATTGCCAACTGTCAAACAAAACTGCCAAATGTGTCTATTAAGTCACGTCTGGTAATACACAATGCTGGTGCCCACTTTAATGTATGGAAGTAATAGCGGAGTTTGAGAGGAAAAGCTCGTTTCTAGAATTAATGCCGCTAAGATGCGATCCTTGAAAAGTATGCTAGTTGTGACTCTGAATTGAAGAATTAGAAATAGGAATCTATCTTAAAAGTGGATGCGTGACTAAAATTGGAATAGAAAGGTACGCTTGGTTCGGCAATGTTGAAATAATTAATGGTGAATGAGTGACTAGACTAATTTATGTTGCGAAAGTGAGAGAGAGAGAGAGTTGGCAATCTCATATTGACCAGATTACTGACATGCTAAAGAAAGGCTAAATTAGGACCGTAACCAAATAGCATGTATATGTCGATACATAGACGAGATGTGCCAAACCGTGCAAAATGGAACTCTATAGACATTGCCCCACATACACACTTGTCATAGTTGCTCCTCTAGGTTACGGGTTCAATAGTCATTTTATTTATTTAAGCAAATCAACTTTTCAATCAACAATTATTACATTTGTCATCTATTTAACAAAAGTAATAATAAACTACTTAACATTGTCATAAAATTTAAATCCGTTGCCATTTCCACAAAATGAAAGGATAGATTGACACCTTTCAACAATTTTTCCCGCCGTTTTGAAGTATACTCCATCTTGAAATCGCGCTTCAAGTCACTTGGGGTGAGGCCGACGGCCATGTTTGGTATAACCAAAACAACTTTTATATTCAATGACGATTTCTAATTACGAAAAAATATAGTTCCTCGCTTTAATATTTCGCGAAGGGTTGTAACATTTGGGGTTGGCGCCGGATGATTTCGCATAAAGCCCTCTCTTCCTCCGAAATCATTCATTACGTCGGGTGCTTCGTCCTCATGGGTATTCGAACGTTGTTGTGTATACTTCACGTTCACGTAAGCTTTTAAATTTAAATTTTAGGTAAGTGAAGGAACATACATGAAATTATACATAATAATACATATAATATATAATGATTATAGCAATTTAAGGTACTGATTAGCCTTAGAATTTATAGAAAAAGACAATACATTCCATAGATACTTTAAGGCGCTTTTTAAAGAAAATTACTTTAAACAAGTTAATAACAACTGAGCTACTGCACTGTTAGGAACATCAACTGAATTTGGTAGTATATCTAAGAATATGCAGTTATAACATATAAAGAATGCTTTTTTATGAAAGAAGGTGACAAACGAGCAAGCGGATCACCTGATGTTAAGTGAGTGCTACCCATAGACATCCGCAACAAGCAAATGTGTTGCAGATGCGTTGCCTACCTTTAATGGACAGAAAAAGGCATAGACAGGAAAAATGATATTTCCTTTTTCCTGCCAACCCCCTCCCCGTCCAATCCTCTTCCCGTTCTCATCCTATCCTTATGAGGAAAGGGTGGGAAGGGGTATGGGTAGCGCTCACTTCACATCAGATGATCCGCTTGCTCGATTGCCACTTTCTTCCATAAAAAAATGTATCTTTGAAATTAGTACCTCCAACTGAACGGCGTATTTGTCTATGATTAAATGCCGGTTGTAATTAAACGTTAGACTATACGTCAACCCAACCTATTCAGAATTAACAATACTGAATTTATAACTTTAAAAATATATAATTAAAGTCGCCAATATAGAGCAAATAGGCAAACATCATATTATTTTAAGAGCAAAAGCAATATCAATCATGGCAACACAGTGCGCCATCGACTAGCAATCGTATATAGCAAGAATTCATTATGAATTGTACTTTTTCTCGCGCGCAGGTTGAATGACCGCTCGGCTTGAGGCTTGTGGACGCTGGGTAATTCATCAAACTGTAATAATGTGGGTAAACGGAGGCCCGGATGCCTCCTAGATGCGTAGGGGACGATTGAGTGCGTTCAGCGATATAGCGCTGAATAGATCAAGTCTATGTTAAACTACTTTTTAATTTGTGCCACTTATTAAGATTAAATCTTTTAAAATTTGAGTTTAATGTTTTATTTTAATACACGACTTCTTATAACTGGCAATGATAATCATTTATCAATTTTTTTTTACTTTCACTAAAAGAATTCATGATTACGTTATTTTAATTGCGCACGTACTACAATTTAATTTTTCTACAAGTTTAGTGTTTTTATATGGCCTTTAATATCTTTTTTTATGTTATTGATTGATTTTTAAAGCGCTTGAACTTTTGGTCTATGAAGCGCTAACCGCTCGGTGGTAGAGCGCATCCCCTATCTATAGCAAACGGGGTCGTCGTCTATTGGCGGAGGCCTGCCGTTTTCCTTACTGAAATCATGAAACGCCACCCTTTGTGCCAACAGTTCTTTAAGCAAAACAATACGCCATTTTAGCTTTTTCCCACTGCTAATCTAGGGGCTCTAGTCCATGGGGTAATGGCCGGGGGTGGTTTGGCTTAGATGACTGAGTAATATAGGGTAGGGAAACGATAGCGCCGATGCAGCTAATGCAAACTAATTGGTCCTCGACCTATTAAGATACTTTGTACGTCAATCAGTGACAAGTTCTTCCCCTCGACAGATAACTGTCTTATAAATAAAAGAAGAAGCTGAATAATACAACAACGCAGAACCTAAACTACTAACCCTAGAGAGAGAGAAAAATTTTGCACAGAGATTTTTGTTATTACAAAGACGAACAATAAAAAATCTTTTTCTAAATTCATTCACTAACGTCCCAAAGGATGAGAGTTTGTATGTATATGATCAATCATATTGATTAAGGTTCAGCTTAGGTTAGACAATTGTCGGTTAGATTAAGTTATACAGCGGATGACACCACGGGGCTCAGCTTGGTTTATAATATATATTTTAAATATTTCAGTTAAGTTAAATTAATAATAGTTGATAGTACTTGATTCTCTTTACACATATATTGTACTCAAAATTGTAGTTGTTTAGAACCTACCATTTAAAATTTTATAAACCGACTCCTAATTCTCTAGCGTATAAAAATATTGTTAAACATAATGAGATTGTGAGATAAGTACTATCATTGTCAAAACTTGGTCCCCATAGGTAACAAATGTAACAAAACTAAAAACTTTTTGGAAATTAATAATCCTAACAATGGCAACAAATTGGTAGCAATCGGTAAGATTCCAAACACTACCAAAACATAACAGTAAGTTAATTTACTTATCTTAATTTTATTATTACCTATCTATTTTATTCTTTATGTGAAACGCTTCGAGATTCCAGGTCAGGTCCCGCAGGAGCGGCTAATGTTTTCTGTATCGTTTTAATTTTAGTAGAACACAATGATATAAAATCACATCTATCTTTAATTTATTTTTAATCTAAGAGCACTAATTGTAACGGCGGCGAGCTGGCGTCGGGGGACTAAATCTGAAAATCGTCGTCATATGATTAAATCAAGCTCGGACCGGTCGGATGGGTGCGCGCCTGTACACCGCAAGACCAGGTTTTTGCTGGGCAGGTGACGGGATGCGAGCTCTTCTTGTTGTCCAACAGGGTCAAACACCTCAGCCGACTAGTGTACTCTGCTTTTGGATTTTTATTTCATCCATTTATAACATCAAAGGAACGGTTAATCGATCGATTGTTGTCAAAATTGCGCGACAGTTTAGACAGATTAAAAATGTTTTGCAAGATATGGTAGTGTTGACGGTTTGCGTAATTATTACTTACAATTTATTTATTCTATTTAATTTCATTTCTCGTTATTATTATCTTACTTCAGTAGGTACCTACTTAGTTTGTTTTTCAAAAAACTTTTACGTCATTTTTGACATTTCACTTTTTAAATAATTAATTCTTATTTTTACACTTGATCAGTTTCGTTTTATGTAGGTCTTTTATTAAGAGCAAATGATTAGAGCTATTTCTTTAAGCCTGTTTAAAATAGTTTAGCTGACCAATATTTTTAGACATCGTCAGATCCACGGGACTTAGCGCCTTATCTGCCTTTACCTTGCCGAAATCTACAGTCAAGATCGGGCTCATGCCCAAAAATGGATATAAGCCCGGAATGGTTATTGTTGATCACAAGAAAATCGCTTATCATTCCTATTCTTAAAATATATACCTATTTTATATTCTGTTTTAAATTCACAAGACGTGACATCGTTAAATTTTAAATATCACTTTAGTACGATAAATTGAACATGTCGATGTCTCTAAATGTATCGATTGTCCTTAAAAACAACGAACAAGCTAATTATAATTCGAAACGTCGCTCCCATACTTTTTCTCGTTCCAAGAACTCAAAAAGGTATATAAAGTTATATATCGTTCAAAGAACCGGTTTCTAACACCCGTCTATTTTCACCTCTATCGATGTCGAAAACCAATAAAAACGCTTCTAACAACAAACCACCAATAACAGGCCGGTGATATGAACGAAGAAAAAAAACCGGCAGGATCCAGTTTGAAATTAGAATGCCGAAATCGAAACACGTATGCGCACGCTCACACGCATACCTACATCCGACGGACCTACCGCAACACGGCTTATCGAAAATGAACGTTACATAAAAATGACGAATACTTCGAATGCAGCGGATGAAAAATAAAAATTTAAATTTGTGTTGCGTACTGAATTTATATTATGATAAAAAATTCATCATACATACCCTAGTCGAGACGATTCGCATTCAGCCATCGAAACAGATAATTTTCGAGTCACACACGCACACACATACGCCGAAATTCAAAAAGCGAACGCGCCGAATGAGATAATCGGTATTCATGACGCACACAAAATGTGCGGGTTGTCGGGCGGTGGAGCGGGATGGTGATAGTTTTCCTGTTTCGTTCAGCCAAAATGCGTCCGATATAAGAATGATGCTTCTAAGGCCGTTGACCTTCAGGGTGAGCGCAGTTTGGACTGTGGATTTTATTTTTTATTTTATTGAGCACTTTAAATGGCAGTGGCGTTTTGTGACATACATGTTTCACAGTAAATAAATTTATATGTAAATAAAGAAATTAATTTAATTTAAAAATTAGATTATTAACTTATCTTATCATTGGATGCATTTTTTAATTCTTTATCTCTGGTAAATAGATGCCTAATTGAATTATTAATTAGTTTGCGATTTATTACATATTTATAAAAATATACATATGTTAAACTAGCTGTTATCCGAGCCTTCGCTCACATTCGTTTCTTATCTTCCTCGCTCGAAACTTCTGTAGCTTGATTTTTTGTAATCAACTGGGATATAATCAATAAATTTTAAATAATATATAGGTAAATGTCAATAAGTTGTTACTGGTTTCCATGGTTGTTATTGGTATGTCATGCGCCAAAATATTAAAAAGATGTTATTATCGTCGTCAAATATTACCATGGCAACTTACATATATCAGGTTTTATTTTCCTATCCCGCAGGAAGTTTTTTTTTCGAGATAAAAGGTACCCCATGTCATTTTCTGTACCCCTGGCCATGTGTGTGCAGTTTAAAAGGAGTTAAAGCGTTACAAACACACAAACAAACAAACTCACATTCGCATTTATAATATTAGTTAGGATAAGAAAGCTGAAAGATAGATAGAGATCGCGGATTTTCATTTTGTAAAAACATTGGTGATTTAAGAATATAAATGTGGCTGCTGCATTGTATACGTAGGGCAGAGCATAGGTAGGAATCACTACGCAGATGAAAATATCTTTAACGACGCGAAAAACAGTGAAAGCAGTGAAAAACATGACGATCGCGAATAAAGTCGATAGGATCTTGTAGTACACATTCATTTTATATAAAACCTCACGTAATATTAGAAATGCGAATGTAAAATTGTTTGTTATTCTTTAGCTCCTTAACGACTCAACCGATGATCATGACACATACACATTGTCAGGGCCACAGAAAATGACATGGGGAGCTTACCTCTTACCCCGAAAATAAAACTGTTACATAAAACCTTCATTTACAATATCGGTTGCCATGGTAATGCTTAATGTTTTAACAATAACAACTTCGCGCAATCATCTTACAAAAAATTGCAGCGTGGAAATTAAGAAACAAATGCGTGCCAAGTCACGGGAAACAAAATTGACCGAAGATCTGGTCAAAGTTGCGGAAACGCACTTTATGTGAGTAGCAAGGAAGCCTACCTTATTGGGATCCATTAGAAATTACTACCACCAGTGAACTTCTCTGGGCTACTATAAAATTGAGATTTAGTTTCCATTCAACAACCGTCGAGTGAGTCGCCGTCTGGAAAGATTAGCAGTGCTTTTGTACAGCGACGTGGCCAACGTTAGGTCTCTGATAGTAAGCTAGCCTAAAATAAGAATGGTTATTACAATCACTGCACATTGACGATTTCCAATAATATATCGGGTCCTAAGTTCGAAGCCCAGACGAGGCGAAAATAATGGTATTTTGTTTTTAAAATGGTGTTATAAAATGTTTTCACATATAAAATATAACATGTTTAGATAAAAGTTAGTTTTATAAATATATTCAGTGTAGTTTTGTGTGTACAGTAGTGTAATGACATTTTCTACACTTGAAAGCTTAGACAAATTATTTCGTTTTTGCATCTATATTTGCAATCAGAAAATTAAAGTAATTTTTATATGAAAGCCACAATAACTTTTAAACACAGAATTATATGTGTTTTTTGTCTACGTTGTATAAACGAGTGCTAGTAGAGGCAGCATTGCGTTTGGAGCACGGCGCGGTCGCCGCCCGTTGCCAAGGCCGCCTCGAAATTACCCGCGCCAGCGAGCAACTGGCAACACTGCGATACGAAGATTTAAAACAAATATCCCATTGTCAACAATAGGGCTAAGTGAGAATTTTGAGAGTCATCGAATGGAGAAAACTTGAATTACCTTAATAGGTGTCGATATGTCACCTCCTATTGTTAACTTCGCCAATTTATAATCGGACTAGACACATTATAAACTAATAACATAGTATCCTTTATATTAACTTATTATCCTTTTATAGTAGATATACCGCGCGTTCGAACGAAGCTATTAGAATATTTTTATAAGAGAAGGTCCCAAACGACCAAGCGGGTCACCTGATGGTAACTAACCGCTACATCCGCATCAAGCAAATGAGTATTCTTATTATCAAAGGATGGGAAGGTGAAGAGGGCTAGAATTAGACTCGGGACACCTCACTCGCCAGACGAAACGCAGAATATTCTACTTCACGCCTGACTTCTGTGAGGTCGTGGTATTTCACCGGTCGAGCCGGCCCATGCGTGCAACAGATGTTGTTGTTGCGGGCTCTACCACTGTCAAAACCGTTTAGACGCTTTTTTTATGATGTACTCAGTTACCAAAAAGAAAGCTGAATCCATTTGAAATATCTATTTAGAGCATTACCTGGGTACAAACTTTGAAGTGTTCATATTTGTAGTATTTGTAGATACAGTTTAGTTTATGATGTAAAAACTTATTTAAACAATAAACTCGTTCTTGTTGGTATGTTGATAAAAGACAAGTTGCGTCACCAGTTGCAGACGTGCGGACAAAGAGCAAGGAAAAATGTATGCGCAAAAGTTATTTTGTGCAATTGAGACCGTTCCAAAAAGATAAACTCTCGCGAATCGCTTTGGCGAACAAGTAAACAAGGTTTTTGATTGTAAGTTATAGTGATGCGCTTGTTTTTTTTTGACGTGGAATTTGCCGCTTTAGAGCGCTTCTAGAAGTGCCGCCTATAATAAGCGGGGGTCTTCCGGCGTAAATTGTTCGACGGACCGCTATCCGCTGCGTGTACGTCCGGCGAAAAAAACGGACATCTACAAGGGGCTCTTATGCGGCCTTTACTCGAAAATGAAAAAGAGTTAATAATAACGATACTACAATGAATATAGTGTTTGCTGGTATCTAACGGAATCCGTAAAATTGATTAACGACTCCCTTGAAAACGTCGCATTAATTTAAATTCTTGTACACTTATCAAGGGCCGTTGGCAATGCAATAGTTTAATAGGTAGGTCCGATTATCCTTCCCAGAATCTTCAGGATTTGCAGTTTTTTTTTAAGATTGAGAATAACGCCATGTAGGTGTTGAAGTTTAAATACCAAGGGATATGGAACCTACCATGTTTTTTGAACTATTCAATATCTTCATTTTATTTTAATGAAATTATTGCTGTAGATAAGTTATCACCGCGTACCGCGTAAATCTTTAGCGTTAAAACCCTTTAATGCTAAAGATTAAAGGGTTTATCGTTTTTTGTTTTGTAAATAAATACTAGGAAACATAATATGAAAATCTGATTATTTTTGAAAGGGTGTTTTTTTATATATTTCCAAGTAATAAAATCGTAAATTTACTGAGGCCATGAAAACGAAAAAACGACTTTCCAAAAAAACGCTAAACTGATATTTTTTATTCTTAAATATAGGAAGTCTCTGCCAATTACATTAAACTTGATTTTAACCAGTGTCCAAGGTTTCATTTGACCGTCGTGATATTTACAGTGTGCGATTATATACATAGATAATTTTTAAGGAACCCGAAAATAATGAAAAA
>JWHW01053153.1:0-13339 GCA_000931545.1 Papilio glaucus | reverse complement strand
CAATAGTTGGTCGGCACTCACCGCACACGGCGGGGTGTCTGTTGGAGCCGTGTGCCTCCCCACATTTTTTTTTAAAAGAAATGCGGGGAGCGATTTACTCTTGTATTTGGTATTTTATAAATAAAATTGTAAACCTTTTACAAGTGTTTCTTATTGGAGCCTTTTGCAAGCGCGAAGGGATTTTAACACTTAAAAAACACCTTTCTAGAACTTCATTACTCTTGGTGAATATTCATTCCTCCACATATAACCTTAAAGAACCAATTACTATAAAACACAACGTAGAACAAAGTCCTAAACTAGACGATCATATAAGAAAGATCATTGGCCAAATAATTAATCTACCTTGAGAAAGATCATAATGATTTTTATCCTGGTCACAAATATTTTCTAAGTTGATTTTATATCAACTTCACTTCTAATTTCTCTTACACTTTTATAAGGGAAAAAGGAGATGGTTACAAGGGCAATGTTAAGTAGTAATGTTAAGTAGTACGTTATAATTAGACGGAAACACTGACGCTGGCAATAGCTTTTCATTGCAATATGTCGACTACAATACTGAAATAAATAGCCCCGCCCCATACAGTGTACGCAAATAGCACAAGAATTAATTGTATCCGGAAGTCGTATAATGTGTCCGATGCTTCATTTGGTTTAGCTTCCAGTGTTTTATGCGAACAACGCCAGATTAGTGTAATGCTCCAGTGATGCAGTTACTACCATATAATCAGAACACACGGGAGGAAAGGAAGGAGTAAGAGTGAATTTTTGGATTAGAAGACAATTAAATTACAGGATTAAACAATTAGAAAAAACCATTTAATAATAATGACGTTCTTGCTTCAGGAGCTTTAGCATTTAGTGAGTTCTATATCTTTTGAGTTCTCTTGAGGATCTGAAACAAAATTGAATTGATTAGAATATCTTTGCTTGTGTTGCAATTCAAACCTAAAAAGTTTGATAAGATTTGCTTAGTGATAGACACGTCTTAGATTTGGGTTTTCAATTGGATATCGAAGATTTGAGAGATTACATTTGATATTTCTATTAGACACACTATTCATTTATTTTTATTGTATATTTTGAATGTTTATAAAGAGAGGAAGAGAGAAGTAAATAATCTATAATTCAACTAATAACTGGTATAAAGAAGTCATCGAAAAGAACAATGTATGACTTTAAATTTGAAACATATTTAAAAGTAATTCCGACTCAGTTAAGATATTTATTTCTCATCCATTACCATTTTCTTTTTCTTCCACGTTATCGTTCCAGTCCTGGGTTTCAGAGCTCATGAACATTACGAAGAACATGTTCGTAAAGAAAACCAATCCAACAATTATAAACATCATAATCCTCCATTGATACACGTTGGTCTGTAAAAACAAACATTGCAAAAATTGTACATGACAAATAGATTTTAACACTTTTAACAGAGTCAGAAAGAATATCGGATATGTTTTAAAAGAAGTTTATCTAAGATTTTTTTTAAATCCATCTAAAAAGTCAGTTTTGCCGTAAAGCAGGGAGCAAGCTTGATTACTCTCTTAAAGGAAAACAAACACAAAAGTCGTGGTATAAATATAATAAAGTAACTCACGACGTCGGTCACGATCTTGGCGACGAGGACGGGCATCAGGACGGTGAAGATGTTAGTCAAGGTATTGCCTATCGCCATCAGCCCGCCGCTGAAGTTTGGCGCCAAATCCATATAGTTCACCTGGAATACACACCAGATGATACTTCAAATGTTACATCGGTTCGAGTTATTTTGTAAATTCACGCCAGCCCTTAGCACTTTTACGTACGCAACGATGTGGATGGACAGAGACTGTAGAAACTACATTGATTCGTATGTAGTAGTACAAATATCAAAGAATAACCCCATAAGTCAAAGCTTGGCAATATTAATATGAATTCATAATAGTTGATAATAATCGATAAGGGTAGTTCAACCATTTATATAATTTTAAACAATACACTATTGAATATTATTTTATTAAAACCTCTGTACTGACCATCCAGCCCGTATGCACCAAGCTTTGAGTCATCAGCGACAGCACGAAGCAGCTCACGGCTAGCGGCACGCTCGCCGTGAACGACACCGCCGCAGTGGCGATGGCCGGCACTACTGACGCTGAAATTATGTACTTAATTTTATTAAACTAAACTTAATGTAGCCACATTAGCCGACACATACCAGCATGTTGAATATTTCAGCCATACTCTATTTTCATAGCAATCACTCCCTTAGAGTGCTCAAGCTGTATACAAAGCTTTACGTTCGAGTATAATACTGTTTTATATGTAATGCGGCGAAGGTGCTCGTTTATACGACGGATACCAGCTCGCTGTCAATGTGAACATAAGGCGACGATGTGTGTCTATTAGTTTAACAACTCACCTATTGAATTAGAAATTATTCTTGCATTCCGGATGGACAGAATTTTTCTGTTAGTGAGGAAGTCAGAGAAATAACCGCCGAGCACCGTCGAGAAGAACGAGGCGACGTACGGCAGCGACGACAGCAGACCGCTCTGAAGTATTTAAATCAGGAAAGTTGGTTAATTAATTGTCTGTAAATCATGCTTGTTGACTGTTCTGGGTCACCGACGATTTAACGGACGCCATTACTACAGAACTTAATTAGTCATTAACTGAACGCTAGATTGGAGAAAACAAAAAAGCTCTAAATTAAACATTATAAAACGTTATTGAATATGTATGTACACATATACATATAGTATATTCAATGCAATGCTATATAAGATATATTATGTAAGCTTGTAAATATCAAGCACTTGAATAAGTAACACTGTCTGTTCGGTATGGTTGCTGCTTGCAAAAAGGCTTTTAATGTTTTATAATAGAAATCTATTATAATAATATACTTAAATATTATTATAATAGATTTTTCATCATAAATATAATTTTATTTACAAAAAAAATGCTTCGTCACAAAATCTAATCGGGGTATAATACGTCAGTGTCAATTTCGTAACTATTTACTGTTTAATAAATTAACTTAGTTAAGAGGTTTGGTTGCCTCAGAACCTATAAACTTCACTCATAATACTAATATAAATAAGGAGCTGTGCGCCGCGGTTTCACCAGCTGTGCAATTTACGACGTCCAGTCTAAGCTGAGCCCTACTTAGTACAATAAATCACATAGAACTGAGGTCAACTTACATTACATTATAAATGCAAACCTATCTACTAAACTAATCTACTTTAGTCTTTTATTAACTATATTGACACGTCTATATTAACAGACATCTCTATGCAAAATGTCAAGTCTCTAAGCCCAGCAGTTTGTGTTGATGTGTCAGTCAGTCAGTTTGTTCTTTTATATATAAAAACTTGAATAACTAACACTTTTGATATCGACTTTGAGGATGGCGTGCATGTAGGTGGGCACTTGCGTGAAGAAGAACACGAACAGGACGCCGCTGCCCACGTGCGTCGCGAACGCCGCCCACGTATGCTTCGACGTCAGCACCGAGCGCCACGGCATTTTGGGTTTCTGAAATAAATAGTGGTAAGATTAAGTTCATCCATGATTGTTAGAACCAAACGAAGATTGTTCAGTGAAAATTCAATTATGTGTTTATTGTATTTCTAGAATGTAAAGAGGTTAGGAATATACTAACTACATGCCGAAGGATGTCTGTTTGCTCCATATTTATCTACATCTTAAATAAGGCAACCTGTGAGGCCAACAAAGGGATTTACAAACATACCATTTTCACACCATCGTCAATTCGTCCAAGAATGAAGTTTTTCTCGTCATCGGAAATATTCTTATGTTCTGACGGGGAGGCCGCTCCGAAGATTGTGAGCAGCATGAAGACTACCAGGCAGAGCGCACCGGACACCCAGAAGGTAGAGGGCCAGCCCCAGCGACTGGCGCCGAGCACGCCGCCCACTTGGAACGCCACCACTGTCCCGAGTACACTGCCTGCAACAACATCTAATACTAGCTGAACTGGCGAACTTTGTTCCGTCATAGAATTGATTTCTGTTGTTTTACGTTATTAGCTGTATTAACTGCTAAATATATGGGATATACCCGACTCGATCCCGACAGCGAGGAGCGCGGTGCGGGAGTAGTCGCATCAAGCGGACTGTCCCGACATCGGTGTGAGAGCTGCGCTTGATTTTAGTTCCCCGTATTAGGTAAATTACATGGTGTAAAGAATTAGCTCAATTTGCATGAAATGCTTGAGGTAACTAACGTGTTTACATCATTATATATTAATACTGTATGCGCCAAAATGTTCTTAGATTTGCCTCATTGTACGTGAACATTAGAATAGGTATATATATAAATTTTATTAGAGCCTTGACCCCCAAACTAGGTTATAAAGCTAACAAGTGTAGGTAACTACTAACTAACGTAATTAGTTTTAAGAAACTACTGATAACTTAGGATAATACCCGTGTATACGTAGCTGCTCAAGCTGCCGCGCTCGCTGAGCGGCACCCAGCGCGCCAGCAGGCTGTGTATGCCGGGGTAGTAGCCCGCCTGCGACAGCCCCTGCGCCACGCGGCACGCCGCCAGCGCTTTCCAGTCCCCCTTTAAGTGTTTATGTTTATATCACTACTTTTACAGTTGCATAAGATACCTATGTGCCAAAGAAGGTAATTTATGTGCATCATATAAATATATAAAATATACTCGCAACCCGCCCCAGCTTCGCTCGGGTATAACTTTCTTATCGGTTCATTTTCAGTTAACCCGGAACGAACAAACCAACAAATCTATTCTTTTTATAAAGTTAGTATAACAAATCGAAAGCTAAAATTTCAATAAAACAACAAGATCTGTATGATATGATATGTGTGTGTCACAAACATTTGGTATTGTACACTTATAGACGAGTCGGAGGTCGATTGCGTTAATTGATCGGGACAATAAAATCCATATTGACGCCGTTTGGGCTCAATTTTATTACTTTACTAAACTGTGTCACATGAAAAACTATGTTTAAAAACCTCTATAAGCTAATTCGAGTACTGTTGACTTATATAGAAAGAACTCGGTCATGAAATAAGTGCGTAAAAGTTGTCCACAATGTGTATCGACCAACTGGTGTAACGCACTCAATTAATTTATTGTTTTTTTTTTATGGTAGAAGGTGTGCAAACGAGCAAGCGGATTACCTGTTTCAGACGCGTTGCCTATCTACAATGGACAGAGGAAGACATAGACAAGAAAAAGGATATTTCCTTTTCCCCGCCAACCCCTTCCTTCGAGGGTGGGAAGGGGAAGAAAACTGAAATTAGGCCTCCGGCACCTAACTCATCAGACGAGACGCAGAGTACTTCTACTTGACGCCTGTTTTCTGTGAGGTCGCGGTATTTCACCGGTCGAGCCGACCCATTCGTGCAACAGACGTTGTTGTTGCGGGCTCTACCACTGTTAAGTTGTATTTAACATTCATTCAAAACTAAATATTTTTTGGCTAAAAGTTGAACAGACTGTACATTTTTATTTATTTTATATCATGATCATTCGATATGAGTTAAGATTTACAGTATAAAAGCTTTATGAAACTAATTTCATAACAAAATTTTCGAAACAACATTCCTTTGTCAAACTTTTTCTGCTGACGCTCGTTTATCTTTATCTTTCAGATTATTCTGTACCAAAAGCTATTATGAAAAAAGTTATTTTTGTGTTTTAATATATTTTTAATTTTCACCAACTTTGAGCAACATTCTCATTTAATATTGTATCTAAACGCTTTGTTGGAAACCTAAAACAAACACATGACGTAACATATTTGTACCTAATCTAATATTACGCAAAACATAACCTAAGAAAAGTGACGTCACAAACTCTTGAAACTTCTACTATGGTAAGGCTTGTATGTCAATGGATAACGACAAAAAGTGATTGATAAGTCCTGAAAGAGACGTCAGTTTAATAAAATAAAATTATAACACAAAATTACAAATTAATATTAAAATATACTTGCAACTGACCCACACTGTCAACCATGGAGTAAGTATCGATAAAACACCGGTTACAAGCAGCGCGATCTGCAGAGGTATCTTGCCGCCCCATCTCTGACACACGAGCCCCACCGGGAACATCATAAGCCCGTAGCCCACGAAGAACGAACCCAGCACCATTTCCTGTGTTGATTTTGGCCAATTGTATACCTGTGAATACATAAATTACACTGTCTTCATTGTACATGACTGGCTTAAAACTAGAAAGGAGACTGACGCTGGTGAAGTTGAGAACGTCGTATTACTACACCAGGTCTACCGAGTAGCAAGTACCGTGTAGAGATGCCGAGAAATCTACGAGCTGATGATAAAATAATACACTTGACATATTTTGGAAAACTTTACTATGCAACATAATTGCTATTGCACTGTTAAGTTAGTATAGGAATACTAACTTAGCGATCCATTTTCAAAACCAACTTGTTCGATAATGGTCCATCGCTAGAGAGAGGGTGCTGAAAATATTAAAAAAAAAAACAAGTATCGTCCCAAATCAGTAACGGTAGTAAAAACATTTTAAAATTAAAAAAAAACTGCAGAGAATACTTGTTGAAATAAGTAATATCAAACCTTGTATCGATTATTTTGCGATTCAAATTTCGCAGCTCCGAGTAACGAATGCAAAAGAAAAAGGGAAAAAATTTAATTGGATTTTTTCCTCTCGAGTTCACTCCACTCGGTCTCGTATCATTTTTCGGATCGCAATATATCTCAATTTTGCATCAAACATTTATCGTATTCTCTATGAATATGTAACTTAAATTGCTTTATAGTTTCAGACGATGAAATAAAATAAATTACGTAAATAAATGAAATCTTCAAAGATTTAAATGAGCGAAACGTATACCGCGAGTCGGTAAATGGAATGGACAGGCCATGTCAACGGTGTCGTAGAATACCATGTAATTAAATTTTAAATGTGTTACCTTGAACTTACTTTAATAAATTTCCCTTCATTTTCATTCTCTGTAACATTATCTCCAAGTTTAAAGCCAGCATTTCGTGGAAGAAGTGTTGCGTTGTCAAAATGTATAGCGGCCATTTTGTTTATATTGGTCATCGCGACTATGGTGACGCCGAGGTGCGCGCGGGCGACGTAGCCGACGGCCAGGCTGAGGACCAGGAGTAGAGCCTGCACGTGCCGGTAGCCATATCCGTACTGCAGTGGCGCGTCTTGATTATATAAACCAAAGTAACAGAATTTCCGCTTTAAGATACCAAATTTTACAACAACTTCTTAAATTATGATATTTTGCAGCAAATATGAAGCAATCTAGGGGTCGACTTGGAACAGACCTTTGGGCTGCGAACCACTAATCGAGACTCGTCCAACTTTTTAGTAGTAAAAGCATTATGAAGTTGTAAGTCTTGACAACTATCTTTACATGAAATGATTTTGGTGAGCTGTCCTACAATTTCTTGTTCCTTAAAGTTAAACAAAACTTATTTTAAGGGCAAACAACGCTAGGCATAGGCCAGGCATATGCTAGGCGAATGGATTATTTCTTAGGTGGCGGTGATTACTTTACATGAACTTCTCCATCGCCATGGTCTTTAACTAATTCTGTTGGATAGAGGCCTTCCACAAAGATCGGTCCCTTGACGTCTTCAACCAATAGACTCTGGCATGCAAGGGCTCTCGCCCAAACATGTCGGGGTAGACGTCGGCAACGATGACCGGTTTATTTGTCCATCTCGTAGAAGACCTACCATAAGGCGCTGCATCGTCCTGTACTTAGCTGTCAATTCAGAATCTTATGATCACACAGTACAGTTTGTACTGTTAGCTATTGTGACCTATATTAGATATATTCATCGATATGTGTATGCATATAAAACTTTTCGGCGTCCTAAGGATTGGACACACTTACCATCTTTTTCGTTAACTGGGACTTTCTTGTAATCGTTCTCCGTCATGGTGATTTGAATTTAAAGTAAAATGCTATCCCACGCTCCACGGAGCCGATACTGAAATGAAATAATCTATAGAAATTGTTAATTACATATATTGTATAGTTAACGTAACAAGTAAACACGTAATATGTACTGTCGCGAAAAATAGTGTTAAACATTTTGTTTGATGACTTTTTATTATTTCAATTGACAATTAAAAAAAGAAAAGTGAATATCGGTGATAGATCTGTATGTATAAATATGTCCAACAGTGGTCGTATAGACCAGGTCGGTTAATAAATACTAACGGCCTGACCCGACTTCGCACTTCGCACGCATTTAACAAAAATTTCAAAAATTATAAATGAACAATTCTATCGTTTATGTTCATCAGAGATGTAGTATTCTAATGGTGAAAGAATTTCAAATCGGTTCAGTAGTAACAGAGCCTATTCAATGCAAACAAACAATCAAATCTTTCCTCTTTAGATATTAGTTTAGATGTGTGCAATTAGCGATACTTCAGATCCCAAGCCCCCTAGAAATGAAAAATAAAAAAAAAATTCTCAATAAAATACTTGTGATATATGTAAAGAAGAATTTATAAACTCTTTGTAAATAACTAGCAGACTTCCTTAGGTTAGGCATCCTTCATCCTAAATTTGGATATTTTCAATATGGGTGAATGAACTACGGCGCCTGGCTGTAAGAACTGTTGCCAAAACCTACGGCAATATGGACACTCTTACTGCGCCGACCCCAGCCGCTATTTAAAATATTTATGAAAAATCAGGTTTCATTCGCTATACGACCCGTCGGCGCGCCAACCGGTCGCTTGTATTGCCATGGCTGGCCGCACGGTTTCTTTAACGGGGATCCTGCTAGTTTGCGGTTGCTTGCTATTGTTTTTTTTTATAGTAGATGGTACGGTTCATACGATATCACGTGATCGGTGCCCATAGGCAACTGCAACAAGCTATTGAGTTGCAGATGCGTTGAGGGGATATACAGAAAAAAAAAATTGTCTTCATCCCCTCCACTGTCAAGTCCTCTTCTCCTTTCCATCTTTTCCTTAGTATTAGAAGATGGGAAGGGGAAGAGGACTAGAATTAGGCCTCCGGCACCACACTAATCAAACGAAATGCAAAATACTCGTACTTCACACCTGTCTTCTGTGATAGCACGCTGTTGCGGCTAGCCTCACTCCGGTCGCCCGCAATAGCAATATACGGCTAGCCGCATCGGCTGACCGTGTTCCGGCTAGTCGCACAGTGCGTTCGAGGCCTAAAACTGGCTCTTAACTTTATATCAGGTTGCATAGTGATTGAGCACCAAATTGGACTCGATTATAACAATATGGAGATGGACTTTCTAATCAAAAGTACTTATTGTAATATAAAAAAATTAAATTAAAACTATTGTAAAATATTTTAATGTGAGCGTGGCGTGACGTACGCGGTCGCGGTATCATTGCAGTCAACAACATTATCTCGTTCACAAACACCGCTACTTGTTCTTGTTAATTCCTTGCTTGCTTAACAGTACAGTAGTTACATATGATATTATAATATGTTGCATAATATATAACAAATATGTTTTGTATACTTACAAATGTTCTTCATTGTTGCCATCTTTATATTTTTCAAGCTCCTAGCATTTCAACAGTCTGTGCACTCGACGACGTACATACGTGTGTACGAGTTTACATTCACCCTTTTATTATTGACCTCGCCGCGGCCCCACTTAAGATCTTTTAGGGATGAATTAAATTTTTTTTTAGAACGCAACACCCATGTTATAACGTAATCTCTGTGCCCAGTAGTTTGGTCTGGTTTTCTGGTTTCACCTTAATAGAACACTCGCTCACCGCTGTTGGGCGAGTTCATTACCGGCACCGTCGCGTGCACTCCGCAGCACTAGCACCAGCATAGCATTAGCACAGTATCATTAGTTTCATTTATTAGAATTTATTATTTTAATTGTAACACCAAAATCCTGTTATACGCTTTATAGCATTTACATTCATTTTATCTGTACAATACCGTACAGTCAGTCATTAATATGTGATGGAATTCCTCTCCTCGTGCTTAGGACATGCGCTCCTGAGTTGGCACCGGTTTTAACTCGCCTGTTCCGGTTCTCCTACTCCTTAGGAATTGTCCCGAAGTCGTGGAAGACTGCCATAATCCGCCCGATCCCAAAGAATTGCGATAGCTCGGATCCGTCCGACTACAGGCCGATTGCCATTACCACCTTGTTCTCGAAAGTCATGGAAACGACCATCAATTGGCAGCTCATGAAGTACCTTGAGGAGCACCAGCTGATTAGCGATCGTCAGTACGGTTTCCGTCAGCGTCGCTCAGCTGGTGAATTTTTTGCGTACCTCACGTATCGATGGTCAGAGGCAATCGAGGGCAAAGGGGAAGCTCTGGCGATTAGTTTGGACGCGGCTAAAGCCTTTGATCGGGTGTGGCACAAAGCACTTTAGCACGTGTGATGCACTGTACACGGCCCGCGCTAACGTTTCTCGGGCTACTGCCCGTGAGATATGAGGACCGGACCAATCTTGTGTCTGAACTGGAGATCCTATTGGGTGAAGTCTCTGATTGGTGTCGACAAAATCTTGTTGACTTCAATCCCATAAAGAGACAAGTCTGCGCCATTACCGCTAAAAAACAACCGTTTGTCGTGAATCTTCGTTTTGAGGGCACTCCCCTGGTTGCCACAGCCAGTATCGGTATTCTCGGCGTTGACATATCGTGTGACGTTCAGTTTTGCGGTCACTTGGAAGATAAGGCCAAGTTGGCCTCTAAAAAGCTGGGTGGAGCGAAGCAGTATTTCCAACGGGCCACCGCCTTCAATTATACAAGGCGTAAGTTCGGCCCCACATGGAATACTGCTCGCATCTCTGGGCGGGAGCACCCCAATACCAGCTTCATCCATTTGACCGCATACAACGGCGAGGGACTCGAATCGTCAACGACCGAGCTCTTACCGATCGGCTTGATACTTTGGCCTTGCGGAGGGACGTCAGTTCCCTCTGCATTTTATACCGTATTTACCACGGGGAGTGTTCCGAAGAATTGAATCTGTTTGGAACGATTCCGCTGAGTTTCGTCATCGGACGACACGACAGACCGCCAGGTATCATCCACACCCCCTGTATAGCTGGAATTCCTCTACATTGCGGTTCTCGCGAAATTTTCCGCCACGCACAGCCGCGCTGTGGAACGGTCTGCCCTCGGCGGTATTTCCAAACCAGTATGACTTAGGGTCCTTCAAGAAGCGAGCTTATCTTTTTCTTAAAGGCCGGCAACGCATTTACAGTTTCTCTGGTGTTGCAGGTGTCCATGGGCGACGTTGATGACCTCAGTGTTCTCGCCGGTCGCTTGCCCACTTCTCTTATAAAAAAAATGTGATTAAAAAATTATCTATAAAAACGGCAAAAAAAACCACCTTTGCTTTTTTTTTCTTTTTTTTTATGGAATAAGGTGGCAAACGAGCAAGCGGAACACATGATGTTAAGTGAACACTACCTGTTTCGGCTACGCCTCACTAGGTAGTGGTAGGGCACTACCTACCGCTGCCTGGGACAGCTCCCAATTGGGTGACTGGTGGCACGGTCGAAGGGAGGGCCTCGTATTGCACCTCGCGGCACGCTACTCGGTCCCTCGCTTTGCGCTGGTAAGCACCAGTCCGTGGATCTTGTAGAAGAGCGGTGTAGCCGCTAGAATCGAATCGTAGATTAGGACCGTAGCCCAAGAAAAGCACTTTGTAAGAGTGTAAGTTCATCGGGGTTCGGTCTCGACGGAAGCTGGATTGCGACCGACTTTTGGCACAAAGTGCGTCATTTTTATATGCCGCGCCGAGCCATAAAAAATGCCCCCTCGTTTGCGCGCGTACTTCTACGTTCCCATGACCGAACCCTTTGGTTATCTTTATTTTCCTTACATAATAGCAAATACACAAACGTTGTAAAAACAAATATTACACTGATATATTAAAATCCTAATTCAGTTACTTATCATATACTAGAAGTATTACAAGTTTTTAGAAATATATATCAATTTGAGCACATAGAATATAGTGCAAAGTAGAGAACTTATATACAAGTAAATTAACACAAAATATGCACTTATGGACTACGGTTTAAGCAACACAATTACAAGTTCCATTCGACATATTGCTTACACCTATGTGACTTATACATCTAAAACTTATCAAAACATAACCACGTCAATTCTTATCCAAACATATTAAAGACGTCACATAGGCTTTAACACACACACATGGTCCACTGGGTGATACATATTCACGTATCTATGTCATCACATTCTTTAAGTTATCTTGTTACGTAAAATTCCATTTTAAAATATTTACTTTCATTATTGACGTAATAACATTAGATATTTCTAAGGAACCACTTTCTACAATCAGCCATTAACCAAGTCACTTTAAAACAAAATATCAACTCCGCTATTGTGCAATTCGGTTGCTAACACTACCCATGGACATCCGCAACAAGCAAATGTGTTGCAAATGCGTTGCCTACCTTTAATGGACAGAGGAGATAGACAGAAATAAGGATATTTCCTTTTCCCCGTTAACCCTCTCCCCGTCCAATCTACTTCCCGTTCCCATCCTATCCTTATGAGGAAAGGGTGGGAAGGGGAAGAGCACTGTAATTAGGCATCCGGCACCTCACTCATCAGACGAAACGCAGAGTACTTCTACTCGACCCCTGTTTTCTGTGAGGTCGTGGTATTTCACCGGTCGAGCCGGCCCATTCGTGCAACAGATCTTGTTGCGGACTCTACCACTGTTACCTTTGTTGTACGGGAGCCCGTAAAATATTCATTTTTGTCTATATTTTATTGTTGTATGTATTTGCTGATATAACCGCAACAGAAATACATTATCTGTGAAAATTTCAACTTTCTACCTATCACGGTTCATGAGACGGACATACAGACAGACGAACCGGACAGCGGAGTCTTAGTAATAGGGGTCACGTTTCAACGTTTAGTGTACGGAACCCTATAAATCATAGAACTCAAATTAGCGAGTAAGGACCTCCATAGACGTACTGCCAGATGACTCGGTTTGGAGTCGAGTCGCGGTTGTTATGTAGTTGAGTTCGACCGCAACGCTACTACGCCCTTTCAATCATTTTCAACACGGACTCTGACAAAGAAACACGGCAGACCGCTTCAAGCGGTCCGTGTACAGCGGGTCGAGCAGCTCTTTGCTGCCGGCAGCGACGAAACATGACTTAACGTCACAAATTAACTGTTTGAGCGGTTAATTGTATTGCGAATGTCAATTTTGTCTTAAAACTGTAGATCGCCCAACACCGACAAAACAATTATTCAGTAACTAGCTGTTGCCCGCGACTTCGTCCGCGTGGAATCAAATAAAACATA
>JWHW01053119.1:214595-226414 GCA_000931545.1 Papilio glaucus | reverse complement strand
CAGCCGCGCGAGGGGTGACAGTTTATGTTTGCTGACTGCTTCCTCGCTCGCTAACACTAGCGCTCCAGCACCATCATTGACACCCTAATAGTAAGACTATTAGCAAAATAACAAGTCAACAAATTAAAACAGCAGTTTCTATTATTAGGTAGCAGCTTTATATTCGATGTAGTTGATGACCAAATACATTACCTGATTGAAATGGTTATGAAAGTAACAGAAGAAATAATGTGGGACGTGCAAGCAGGTTTTAGGAAAGGAATGGGCTGCATGGATCAGAAAAATCTGCCCTCGTAGATTTAGAAAAGGCCTATGAGAACGTTAAAAGTGGCCAACCTTGGTTAAGTTTGCAAGGAACAGTGATCTAATGCCATTGAGATGAGATCCTTAAAAAGTATGTTAGGCGTGTTATTGAATGATAGGATAAAAATAGCTTTATAAGGAAAAAGTGTGGCTTAAAAGAGGATGTTGTGACTAGAATTGAGAAAGGTATGCTTTAGTGGTTTGGGCATGTTGATATGATGAATAAAGAGAGAATAACGAAACTTTATGTTAAAAGTGAAGGGCCGTGTTGGTAGGGCGTACGGGCGTACGCTAAGGCTCCTAGGGGAGAAATTATATCGAGCAGATTAGTGGCTTACAAAAAAGGGCGATATATCCGTAGGTTTTCACTGGTGTGAAATCGTATCGCGATACAAGCTTTCTCTCTATATTTCTCTTTGAAAAACCTGAGATGGCAATATGTTTTATGTGAATGTTTTCGACAGTGTAAACCCACGATAATGAATAACCGTAACCGACGAGCTTGTATATGTAGATGTATGGATATAGAAGGAGCGAGAGAGATTTGCCAGGATTCGCCAATTGGCAATCCATGATCTCTGCCTACCCCTCTGGGTTAAGAGCGTGTGCGCATATTATTATTAATATTAATGTACATACGTAAGATGTCTAACCGCATGATATTTTACATGATGTAGAAGAATTTGATGTTAAAAATATACTGTATTGAATCTGTGTCTAATGTAACTCTAAAAGAAAAATTTTTTTTTTATAAAATCACGATGTGTGACTGCCACGTAAAATTGCTATGAGCTTACAGATGAATTGCCAGCGGTCAATACGCCTCCTTTTCTGAACAGCGCCGGCAGTTTAGCGAGACCTTTGGCCGTGGTCTCCGGGCGAGGTTGCTCATCGCAGTCAACCACCGCTTCCCGTCTGCGGACCTTCACAGTCACCGGCGTTAGCTCTGCTTTGAACACTCCGCTGTCGTGAGCTGGCAATAAAAGTGAGACTATAAAAAATTGTGCTTACTTAATAATTTATTTAAACAAGGCTGAAGGAAAGTTAGATTTAAAGCAATTTAAACTCTCACAGAATTTGATAAGTGTAATCGACAAACGCAGACTTGACCACTAGTCGGTAGGCTTGTCTCATGTTACATTAGACAACCAAAAACTTTACTATGTCTATTTCGTTGAGAGTATTAACGAAATAAGAAAAAAAAGCAGTATTTTAATTTTAATTAGTTGAAGCGAAAGTACTACAACTAACCCTTCTTCCAACGCTGCTGTGATAACAAGGCGAATTCATCCACTTCTTCTCTTTTCAACTTAAACTTCTCCGCCAAGTTCTCCGCTGTCTCCGCCATGTTGAAGTTGCAGTAGGTGTCCAGAGAACCCTTGTTGAGGCTGTCCTCGAACTCTGAGCTGACCCCCAGCGGTACTCCAAAGCGTGTGTTCCTCACCACGTGCGGTACAGTCGACATGCTCTCAGTGCCCCCGGCGAGCGAAACTTGAGCTGCTCCTGTGAGGATGTCCTGGGGAACATATATTTCTAAATTAGGTCGCTTAGCTACCGCGGCAAGTTTACTTAAGTGGTAGATTTGTGTAAATGACAGGTTCGCTAATGTGACAAGTTTGGTAAATTACCCTGACGATGCGGGTCCTCTTTGCGTTATCAGTGCAAAATATTACGAGCTCATCAAAAACGCGCGTCGTCGGAGCATTAAAAAAACGTAGTAAATTTCTGATAAACCGATAGTTTATTTAAACTCTGTCACGTCAAGTTTATTTTTTTAGTCATTTTAAGCACCTGCGCACTGTTAATGACTGCCTGGAAGCCGGAGCCGCATAGTCTGTTGACGCCAAGCGCTGGTCGCTCCTGCGGTACCCCTGACTTCAGCGCTGCATGGCGAGCTGTGAGAATACCATCCGCCGAGCCGCTTAACTAAAATTAGAAATACATACTTATTTTAAGTAATAACAGAAATTAACTCGATCTTCATTACGGTGTGGCATATTTAATTTAGTAGTTTTATTTTAAAGTTCCATCTATTGTATATATGTTTCTTGTGACGTATCGGCAGTAGTTATACTTTGTATTCATTCCTCTATCATCGACCATCTCCCTTCAATCACGGATAATCCTTCAGATGTTCACGGAGAGCTATCATTACATAAAACCACGCGAGATTCGCACTCATTCTCTTCTTCTAGACAATTTAAGCAACAAGAAGAAGCTAGGTAGATGTTCCAGGACCATATCAAATGGAAAGCCGTAATCTCTGCCTACCCCTCTAGGTTACTTGTTTGAGTGCTTATTTTTCTTTTACTCTTATTTATTTTATAAAAGTAATTACCCCGTAGACCTGTCCTACATTAACAGTGTCCACCAGGGTCGGTGGTATGCCACCCGCTTTGAACACATCCTGGGCTAAAGTCGCGAGTAGGTCTGCTTGATGGACGTCCTTCAGCGCGCCTCCGAACTTACCGAAGGGCGTCCGCTTCGCTGCTATTATGTAGACACCTGAAAAATGTTGAGATAGTTACATTGAACCAACAGGCGTCCACTGCTCGATGTAAGTATTTACCACAAAACTATGAAGGCAGCCAGCACCATATCATGCCTATAAAAGCACCAGCAAGTGAAGATTATTGACTGCTATTAGTATAACCTACAATTAGTGGACAGGATGGAGGACGCCGAGGTCATTGATCTTAATTAATTGACATTGACATAAGAACTTTGAACATGTCGACCATGATAAGTTTAAGACACGCGACAGCTTTTTAATACCTACTATTTTTTGTTTAGTCTGTATTGCTTGCACGCAATTACATTTTTCAAAATGGATTAGATTATGTTTAAATTTATACGTGTAAATGAATTAATGAAGTTTATAAGTTCAAAAAAAGAAACAATTTCCTAATTTTGCATAATACAGATGATTACCTTACAAAATACAACACTGAAAATAGTTAAATAATATTATTATCAGGTATCTGCAAATCTTGACTTGATTCTTTGTATTTGATCGCAATCGCGTGCGAATAGCAGCTAGCAGCCATGAACTGTTCGCGTGACGTCATTGGTCAATGAACTTACTTAAAATAATCCTATCCTACTAATATTATAAATGCAAAAGTTTGTATGAATGTATGTTTGTTACTCTTTCATGCAAAAACTACTGAATGGATTTTAATGAAACTTTACAATAATATAGCTCATGCATCAGAATAACATATAGGCTATAATTTTTAAAGATATCGTGTGAATTGTCCAAAACATCACGATAAGTGTCAAGTAAGGAGGATAATTCCGCCATAAGCGAGCTATTCTGGTGTGCGCTGCAAAAACCGTTGGAGTTACACGTATGTAATGGAAATGTTTACCTTAAATGGTCCTACAAAAATTTTTAAACAAAAACAAAACCGACTTCAAAAAAACCGTATTCAAAACCAACAAACGCACTTAAAAGTACAAAATAATTTTACGCAATTAAACATAAGAATCAATTCTTAATCGCTACCAAACACAGCTGACAGTCGGTGTCAGCTGTGTTTGGTAGTGATCGGATCAACATATTTAGTGGTACCCAGGCGAAGCCGGGGCGGGTCACTAGTATAGTATAAAGTTCATTTGTAATCTGTTTTCTTAAGGCATCCTCGTATTATTATATCGTAGTATTATACTTAGCTGCCGCTGACAGCGACCAAAAATAAATATGATTAAGAATTGATTCTTATGTTTAATTGCGTAAAATTATTTTATACATTTAAGTGCATTTGTTGTTTTTGAATATAGTTTTTTTGAAGTCGGTTTTGTTTTTGTTTAAAGTTTTTTTTCTTGAGTTTTAGTGAATCTAATTTATATGGGGCTTTTGAAATCACTGGCACGAAGTTTTTACTTACTTTGTAGTTTAAACTTTTGATATCTTCTAAACTATTGGTGAAAATGATATAGTTCAAGGAACAATTATAATCTATGTTAAATTCTCTTGATAACTAAGACATTTTAATGGATAAGGATTCATACCGAACACGAATAATAACGATAAAAACTATAGAAGATAGATATATATCATCGCGGACTTTTATTTAGCTTACATAAAGAGCTACAATTATTTCATACATCGTTTTAATGTTAGTCCTATAGTTTAGCCTACGTAAGCCAAGAAAGTAAAATTCAACGTTGCCATATTATGCATTATTAAGAATAACTCAAAAACTACCGGTCGGATCTTGACTAAAAAAATCGAATCGGACCAATCGACAAGCATTAGCTTTCGAACAAAAAAAGAATCATCGAAATCGGTTCACCAGGAGCGGAGTTCTGAGGTGACAAACATTAAAAAAAACATACACACGAATTGATAACCTCCTCCTTTTTGAAGTCGGTTAAAAAACCAGCGACAGTATATATCTATCTTTTATGTGTAAGCCATTATCGCCAAAATAGTGAACCATCTATTAATTATAGGGCTGAGCGAAGTTTACCGGGACAGCTAGTAAAGAATATAAATTACCTTTATTGATAGCAACAGCCATCACTGTAGGATAATACAAAAAACTTATAAACACGAGGACTAATGCACGTCAGGTGAAACGCTGGTGTAAACAAGCAATGATAAAGCGCCGGGCATTATGTTATCTTTATTCTGTGGACGAGCGAGCGTTTGCAATATCATTGTTTTAAAAAGATTATATAAAAACATGAACACATTTCTTTTCGTATCCTTTAATTAGTTGTTAACACATATTAAAGACAGTTGTTTTAAGCCAAAAGGAATTAAAAAGCGAACGGTAAATTATAGTTAAAAAAATTAATGTCCCAATTTTAAAAGCGTGAGGTGCTTTGTGCGACTTTCTAAAACTACCTCTGCGTTTAAAAAGAAAGGAATAAAGGAAAGGGAAGACCTACTGACTGGGTAATTTTTGATAATCGAAAAAATGATTCAAACAGTCCGGACTGGGAATCGAACCTAGATATTGGTTACGAAATGCAGTTAGTTTAAAAACGTCATACTTCTAGCTTGAAATAGATATTGTTAACTTTTTTAATTTATGTCTTTGTTAACCGTGCCCTGTAATTATTTAATTACTAATAAATCTGTATTTCTGTGCCTCTACTTCACGCTCGCAGTGAGGTCATGGTATTTCCTGCTGGTAGCTCAACCTGGTGGTAGTTTATGGAAACATTCGGGATCGATTGTTGTCAACCGATATTGTGCCTATAATAATTATAGAGTTATCTATATAGATTACTTCTATAAACTGCTATTGAAATTTTTTCGATTGATAAGCGTCTATATCAGTCTATATTATCACACCTAACATTTCTTATCGTGTTGTTTTTGTGACCACATGTATTAAGCGATTACCGCTCCGTATGAACATTCAAGGCAGTATAAGTTACAGTTGTGCTTAGAATCTTGAAAGAAAGGAGATAAACAGAAAGAGGTCCGGACCTCCTTGATAGCAATCAAACATTACTCCAACCCCTACACCAATAACCTTTTTTTTTGAGTTGGGAAAAGACCAAGCACGGTCCAACCGATTTAAAGTGATCGCCACTCATAGGATGGAACCAGCTAAAAAGTAGCAGATGGTTTGCCTATCTTTAATAAACAGAAAAATAAGATATCTCCTTTTTCTTCCCATCTCTTCTCTCGTAAAACCATCTTCCCATTTTTCCTTATTAGAAAAGGATAGGAAGGGAAATGACTAGGATTAAGCCTCCGGCACCTCAATCCGTTGAAACGCATACTTCTACTTCACGCCTTCTGTGAGGTCGTGGTATTTCACCGGTCGAGCCGGCCCATTCGTGCAACAGATGTTGTCTGCGGGCTCTACCACTGTTAAACACTATCTGGATAGTGTGTCACAGTTGGACATAGGCCTCCTTCATGGATCCCATCCAGTGGACTCTCGCATCACAGAGAATCAAATACCGCAGAAAAGGTCGCCCGATCATCTTGTGGAAGGAACATTTATGTCGTATTGTCTTTTGGTCGAAGATCAACATTTTATTGATAAATAAATAAAAGCCCAATTAAAAACTGAATTAAAATATATTTTCCTTTAAATAAAGTCCTATATAAAAATACATTCTCAAAAATATCTAATATATCTCATGTATTACTTACATACATATATATGATAAACCATTTGATTGAACCAAGTAAATGAATGTTTCGTGATAGAAACATCACAACACCAATGACCTTATATACAAGAATTATTCATACAAACATACACCTTAACAAGATGTAAATATACAAAAAATATATAAATTATTTATTTTGATAAAAATAAGTAATTTAAGTAGTAACTTGATATAATACTATTTAAGGGGGCTCGTTGTTTAATAAACATAATACAATAAAATCAAAATTTATTACAGTAACAAGTTTTTGAGTCACAAAATGATTTAAGTATTTAATTGTTAAGGTACAACAATACTCGACTTGTATCAATAACCGACTCAGGACTTACCGAAGGCACTCTTTATACAGTTTCAATCATCAACGCGATGCCCTGGCCGCCGCCGATGCAGGCCGAGCCGATACCTCTCTTGAGGCCGCGGCGTCTGTTCACGAAGCACTCGGTCAATATACACTCCGATCAAGTACAAAAAAATATCATCCTGCCTACTCCCCTACCTATTCCGTCGCTATGGTTGTGTTGGCACACAATGGTACAAAAAAGTGATTTTCGTATGGACTTTCAAGGCAATATTAGTTCAGTTGTGAGGAAATAACGAAAGAGCGGAAATAAATAGAAAGAGGTCCGGGTCTCCTTAGTTTAATGAAACAATACTCCAACCCTTACACCAATCAAATGTGTTTTTTTTAAAAATAGAAGGTGGGAAATGAGCCCTTCACCCGATGACGATGTGACCACTACCCATAGGCAATTATAGTTTGTACTACGAAATTCGTTTCGAATTAATTTGTCAGTGGACCGCCATTATGACTCTATTGGTAATTTTTTTTTATAAACAGAAGGTGGCAATCGGTTGTCAGTGACTACTGCCTTGTGGAATGATCTGTCCCCCGCGGTATTTCCAAACCAACACGGCTTACAACGCAACGCATCCGCAGATCCTCTGAGATTACGGATGTTCTTGGGCCGCGGTGATCACTTAGCTAAAGGCGACCCTTTGCTCGTTTGCCCCCCTTCTCCTTTATGAAAAAAAACTGTGTTGTTGATTTTATATCTCCATACCTCAGTTCGTGTACGAGGTGGGCAGTGATGCGGGATCCGGACGCGCCGAGCGGGTGTCCCAGTGCGGTGGCGCCGCCGTTCACGTTCAACTTCTCCAGGTCCAGCTTCAGTGCCTTCGCGCAGGATAACGTCTGAGCTACGAACGCCTCGTTGATCTGCAATGTTACACTCATCAACCATTATGTTAGATCCATATGAATTAGATTAATCTATTTGGTCAGAGGTCATACTATATGGTTTACTTGTTTAACTTCTAGAAAAATAACCACTACATATGCAGAAGTTTTAGCTGCATACTAATAGATCAGTGAGTCAGATTTATCTTTTATTTTGATACTAGCTGATGCCCGTGGGTTTTCATAATTTCTTTCTTATCTTCTTTATTGGAAATTTTTGTAGCTTGATGTTTTTTTTACCCCATGTCATTTTCTGTGTCACTGTTGAGTCGTTAAGAAGTTAAAGCGTAACAAACAAACTGACCTTCGCATTTATAATATTAGAATAGCTTTTTAACCGACTTCAAAAAGGAGGAGGTTATCAATTCGTTTGTATTTTTTTATGTTTGTTACCTCAGAACTCCGCTCCTGGTGAACCGATTTCGATTCTCTTTTTGTTCGACAGCTAATGCTTGTCGTTAAAATTTTAATAAAGACCGGTAGTTTTTGAGTTATTCTTAATAATGCGTCATCAAAGTTGAGTTTTACTTTCTTGACTTACGCAGACTAAACTATAGGACTTACATTAAAATGATGTATGAAATAATTGTAGCTCTTTATATAAGCTAAATAAAAGTCCGCGATGACATATATCTATCTTCTATAGTTGTCTCACAATAACAACTTTTTTTCTTTAGAACAATTAAATAAAAGTAATACTCTATTTAGGACGTTTTTTTTCGTATTCATTATTAATCTTTATCCAAATAAATGTTTGTAAGCTAGAGTATTAAATGTAGATTATAATTGCCCTTTACACTATAACTTTATGACAGATTAAAAGATATCAAAAGTTTAAAAAGTACACGCAAGCGTCAACTTGCGGGCCGGGCTTAGCAATGGAGATAAGGAACTTTTTTTATTAGTAATCCGATTTTGATAACTCTTTCTTTGGTTATCATGTGTATGTATAAATTTGAATAAGGTCTGTCCAGTTTTTGATTTATTCTTCTATAATATAAAAGGCGACGTGTGTGTGTTCCAAATAGACATCGAAACGGCTCCAACAGTTTCGATGAAATTTACAGGATATGTCCAGATCCGCCTAGCGGGTGTTCCTGTACCCGGGCGAAGCCGGGACGGGTCACTAGTTCTTAATAAAGCGTATTTAATCGACTTTGACTACATTGACGGTGTTCTCGTTTTGTGTTAAAACGACTGTGTATCAAGCCAAGACGGTGTACACTTTGAAACGTGTGTAACAAGACGGAGGTGCACCTCCGTCTTGTTACATATATATACGATTATGAATTGCGTAAAATTGTTCTTTTTTAATTGCGTAAAATTATTTTTTACCTTTTATCTTTAAGTTATCTTTTTATTTTTGAATATATTTTTTGAAATTGGTTTTTTCCTTCAAAAATTTGTTTATGTACCTACCTCAACAAGGTCGACATCGTTGAGGGTCATGTTAGTGACTCTGAGTAGGTTCTCTATGGCGGGCACGGGGCCGATACCCATGATGCTGGGGTCCACGCCCACGAACGACCAGCCGACTAAACGGGCGAGAGGCTTCAGGTTCTTGGCTGCTTGCTCGCTGGCTAGCACCAGGGCTCCGGCGCCGTCGCTTATGCCCTAGTAACAGCTGAGGGTTAGTATATGTCCTCCATAGCATTGTTTCAAAGATATTAAAACACGAAAGATATGTATGTATTGCTGGTTTTTAAGTAGTTGGCAAGGAATAGTAAAATGCACCAGGGCACGAGGAAGATCGCCCGTGAGGTGGACTGACCAAGTCAGAGTTAGGGTGGGGTGGAAGCGTCTGGTGAAGCGGGTCACTACAATTTCCTGGCCAAGTCCAGTCTGTCAAGACTGTAACGATAAAGAAGAAGTTGGTTTTAGATACTTCTAGTGCGTCCACCATCTATCCATATCACCACTTAACAACAGGTTAAGAATTAATTATAAAAATGTCAAATTAACAATCGCAATACCATTGGAAGGCCATCGTGACACGATTGTGGTGGAGTGGTTCCTGAGTTTAGTCTTAGTAATATACATATGTTAGACTTACAGAAGCTGTTCCAGCAGTGACCAGACCTTCTTTCTTGAAGACGGGTGCCAACTTCTTGAGTCCCTCGAGTGTGGTCTGCGGACGCGGGTGCTCGTCCACTTCCACCTTCACCTCCTTCTTCTTGATTGTCAGGGTTACTGGGTCGATCTCCGCTTTGAAGACACCAGCATCGTTGGCTGCGATCATGTTTAATCTTAATTTATTTTTGGGAGTGCGGGAAAAGCCTCTAACAATATAAATAGTTAACTAGATAATTCTTTTGATAATAAATTATACTAAAAGTACAATTATCATAACCAATACTGCGAAAGTCGGAAGCTTAAGCTCATACAAAAATTTTTGTTATGGTTTTTTTTTGCAAAAAATGCAAGTATGCCGAAATTAAGAATATGGAAAATACAAAAATGAACTAAAGCGAGAATTGCTTAAATGCGAGTGTTGACTTACGTGTCTATTTTAAATCAAGACCCTCGCTTCACCATTATAAGATAACAGAAGTATTTACTATTTGACGTATACTATGTGTATTTTATTAAATAAACACTAAATGTAGCAAATTCAATCACTTTTTTAAACCAATGGGGTGCAGATACCTATTTTCAGATCCACCCCCTCACTTAACAGGGTAAGAAACACCGAGATAGATCTTGAAAATTTACCATATAACATCCTAACCTAACATAACTTAGGAAATCTTATACACTTACCGGCCTTCCAACGTTGCTGTGACCTCAAAGCGAACTCGTCCACCTCGGTCCTGGTTACACCGAACTTGGCACCAAGCTTCTCGGCCGTCATGCCCATAGGTAAGCCGCAGTAGCTGTCGGTGAGGCCGGCCCATAATGTATCCTCGAACGCGTACGATGAGCCGAGAGCCGTGCCGAACCTAACGCCCCGCACAGCAAACGGTGCTTGTGACATGTTCTCTACACCACCAGCTAAGGATATGTTAGCTGAACCTGTCAGGATGTCCTGTGAAGTAGATACTCAATAGTAAATGTAGCCTAACATATCTAACACATATCTCAAATGGTCAATGTGATGCAATGGCGGCCACGAAGACTGGACTTCTATTGACAGCTGCTATGGGATTACTTTATCTGATGAAGAGAAAGGGAATAAACAGAAGGATATTAGGGTTTCCGTTCATCGCGTGCCTCATCAAATACTCTTTCCCTTCCCATCCACTCCTTATTAGAAAAATATGGAAGAGAGGACTAGAATTGACTAGAAACTAGAACCTTCGGCACCTCACTCATCAGACGAAACATAGAGTACTTCTACTTCACGCCTGTTTTCTGTGAGGTCATGGTATTTCACCGGCAGGCTTATTCGTGCAACAGATGTTGTTGTTGCGGGCTCTACCACTGTCAATATTCCGTATGGGTGTTACTCTATACTGACCTGTGCGCTGTTGACTATGGACTGGAAGCCGGAGCCGCAGAGGCGGTTGATGCCGAGCGCCGGCCGCTCCTGCGGGATGCCCGCCTTCAGGGAGGAGTGCCGCGGTGTGTAGATGCCGTCCGCTTGCGACGACTACCAACAATAGTACGGATGTAAGAAATATTTCTTACGACTTCACGACAAATTAGATTATCTCTTTTTAAATTTATTTATGAAGAGAAAACAGAAATTATTGCAGGACGGAAACTTTTATGCATACTGTACACTGCGCGCTGCTGTGACTTTAGAGTTATCAAACAATGACATTTAATTAAAAAAAAAAAAAAAAACAAATTTTAAAAATTATGTAAGAAGTCAGGAGGGCTAATTAATACTTAAGTGTAATAAATATACAACCATGATAAAATAATTATTAAATATTATTTATGTTGAACCTTATATTATGAAATATTATCTTAAATCTTAAGTTGTGTTTTTATCGAGGTAAGTATTTTTTTTTGTATACTTAAAGTTTTCCTTGAATATAATTTGTTGTAAATCTAATTAAGCACATAAAAACATAATTTGAATATAAGTCGTTAACTTTTTTTGCACCTTTAACAATGTAATCTTGAATGTATCGTAAACATAAATGCTATGTTATATTTTGACGTAAGATGAAGATTGCACAACTGAACC
>JWHW01053119.1:171255-212635 GCA_000931545.1 Papilio glaucus | reverse complement strand
GTACAGGGTAGCTACTTACCGACATGACCTGCCCGATGACGACGCTGTCGACCTGCTCCGGCGCCACGCCCGCCTCGCGCAGCGCTGCCGTCGTGGCCGCCGTCTGCAGCTCGGTAGCCGACGTGTTACGGAACACGCCGCCGAACGTGCCGAACGCCGTGCGCTTAGCACCCACGATGAAAATACCTGCGTACAAACGATAATCTCGACTTAATGATACTTTTTGTCAAGTAAGAAGATCAGAGCAATTGACTTTTTAATTTGCAGGCGAGTGAGAAGTAGGTACGAGTAAGATATTATTACGGAGTTCGCAACTTTGCAACTTCTTGTTTATATCCGCAAAGTAAAGATAAGCTTGCACCAGAGGCCGGCAGGGTTGCGCAAGCTCAGTGCAAGGGGCACCGGTGCGTTCCACTGGAGATCCCGGAGCCCTCGCCTAACGCACTCGAAGATGGATATCGAGGGGGTTTTACATAACCCTGTCTTTCCCCCAGAAGCAGGGGAAGATTCTTTAAGATTTCTCAATTAAAAATATGTCGAGGTCCGGATACTATCGAAAAAATTTATAGAGGTCCAAGAAAACATAAGAGACGTTCATACATTTTGAAATAGGACTTCCAGACCGCGGTTCGCCTACCGCCGGACGCTGGCTTAAAGGTTTACCATTTACAAGCTTGGAAGCAGCGGTAAATATGTTCCAAGCCATTGAAGAGGTCCCTTTTGGAGATTGCATCAACAACTTCAAATGGTTCCAAGGAGTGCATAAATGTGCTAATAGTAAAGGCACGTACTTCGTAAACTAATAAATGAATATTTAACAGCGTTTTTTGTCTCCCTGTTCTTTATCCCCCTTTCGTGGAGTCGGCCCAGCATAACCGTAGTCCATTCTATAATGGGTTTTTTCTAGTATTTTACGGCGGGCCACCTGCCTTACGCCAATCCTCATCGGCCATATAATATGAATGTATTAGTATATAACCATTCCAACTAAGCTTAAACTTGTGCTAGGACATGTTCACGGCAATAGTCGAATGAAGGATTCGAACCCACGATCATGTTCCGAAATCCGTACACTAACTTATAGACTATTGGCGCTTGTCGACTTTCAGAAACATTCAGTGTGACCTAATGGCGGACCATGACCCTGTCCAAGAAATCCACACTGCGTTTCTGCCTACCATTCTGTCTGGGCTACATTACATACTACATACAGCTATCATTGACTGAAAGAGTTACAATCGGAACTGATCATTCTCAAATATGAAAACTTATATCGACTAAAAGGGTATTTGTTTATTAACGACAAAACGAAAAAAAAATGAGAAGAAGCGGTTTCGTATTTGCTGTCTCTATTTACCCCGATCCTGTTAATAGTCGTGCGAGTTTATATCTCAAATTGCTTTCTCAGTTTTTTCATTAGTCAACATCTCTCAGTTCAAATAACTATATTTTTAGGACAGAGTCCGTGACACATCTCAAAGTCCAGTTGGCAAATTTTACGTTTTAGAAAAATTTGCGTAAACTTAACGTCTTTCTTCGGTATACAATGCCACCGTAATATAGTGGTGGTGCGTATAATTTATGTGTATTCTATCATTAAAGAGAGTGGCTCGACACGAGCCCAATTAGCTCATCACCTACATGGGTAAAGAACCACCTTTGAATGTAATAATAGTTATTCATCGCTTGTTTTCCAATCAATTCAAGATGCTCGTAATAGTATAGTAATGCAACTGATATTCACGATTTACATACATGTCTGTTGAAGAGTAATAGAGTCACTTTTATATTTATTTATTTCTTCATTAATTTTACAAAAGTTACAATACAGTGGTCTAAGATTAGCATCAACAACCTTAAATTTATTCAATAGTTTCGGAAACCACTTATTATATGATGTATTGATATTTGTCCACATAAACTTATTTTTCGGTTAAAAACACAAAGTCCAAATACATTTAAATGCAAGCAATAAATAAGTAAATGCAAGCTGTAATGATATTATTAGTTATATTATATATTTAAAAAAAAATACGAATGCCGATTTTAAACTGGAGTTTGACCCCAAGTGATAACGTCGTAGGAGAAACTTTATGAACAAACATGAATGGGTGCTGTCTATAATAATATTAACGTACAAACCTTTAACAGCTACAGACATTGTACTTTTTATTATATCCAATATAACAATATTCTAAAAAAGTGTGGCAAAGATCTACAAAAACACTTTCTTTTCCAGAACGCGACGTAATGCACACTGTACAGCGCAACTAACTGTGCAACGTTAAATACGTGCGCACAGACTATTTAGAAATACTAAACTGAATTTGATGCGACTGAAGTTTTGAAGTATGAAACGGAAACTATATTGTTTGCTTGTTACAAGCCTAATGATTTTATAAGAAAACATAACAAACACTCGTAATCCTTGCTAGAAATTATAATAACATTTTTAAAAAGGTTAAAAAATATATATGCATACAAAAAAGCTTAATTTACTCTAAAAACGTATTGCTTGTGTGAAATTGTGACGCAAATGATGACCTTTTTTTAGTTTATTTTTAATCTTTACTCTGTGGAGCCTTTTCTTAAACTGTCAAAACGTGATACATTTTCGTACTGATTTTATCTACAAATTTCTTCTGCTTCTGCATACAAAATATGCTTATGCAATGAGCGATGGTCGCCCTGCGAGTGGTCAACTGAAGAAATTTGTATTTCGTGGAAAGTCCGCAAGTAACGGTGACACACGAGGTGAATATTTGGAAATTGTAATACCAGAATTATTGTCTGCAGGCTACTCATTTTACACGTGGCCATCTGCACCTCTTTTAGCTTGGTACTTGTGGACACAGCGGCGGCATTTACGAGGCTTAAGAATCTTGGAACTCGGCTGTGGTACGGGTTTACCAGGTATATTGGCTGCAAAGTGTGGTGCCCACGTTACCTTGACTGATAGTGTTGCTCTTCCCCGATCACTGCTACACTTATCGGCTTGTTGTGAAGCTAATGGCCTAGTACCTGGCCGCGACGTTCATTTACTTGGTCTCGCGTGGGGTCTATTTCTAGCAGAAGTCCATACATTGCGACCTGTTGACTTGCTTTTAGCTTCCGATTGTTTTTACGAGCCATCACAGTTTGAGGAAGTTCTTTCTACGGTTGCTTACCTACTAGACGGCACTGACGGCCGATTTTTGTGCGCTTACCAGGAACGAAGTGCCGATTGGTCCATAGAGGCATTGCTAAAGAAGTGGGGTTTAAAAGGTGCACTGTTGGATTTAGATTCATTAAGTGAAAGCTCTGGAGTGGACTACAGGGCCTTGATAGGTGACAGATCTTTACATTTACTAGAAATAATTTCTGTTTAGGGCATGGCCAGTGCCGCAAGAGCAGCTCGCCTGTACGTAGGCAATCTTCCCTGGACTGTTAGTCATCGTCAACTAAGAGAATATTTTGCACAATTTGGTCCCGTGCAAAGTGCTAGAGTAGTGTTTGATAGATCTACTGGGATAAGCAAAGGTTATGGTTTTATAGAATTTGTGAGTACATCTGCCGTTGCCAATGCAACCAATAAGCAACTTCACACTTTAGAAGGCTATAATTTAACTGTTCAAGCCCAAAGCAGTTAGACAGTCATGGCTGATGCACTACCAGAATATCCAGACTCTGACTTCTCTGATGAAGATTTATCTTCTCTGGATTTATCTTTTAACAAAGCTACGAACCATGTAAGAAAGATAACCTCCAAATTAAACAACACTCAACTTTTAGAGCTTTATGGTCTATTCAAACAAAGTACTGAAGGCAAATGCAACACTCCAAAGCCAAGTTGGTTAGATGGGAGAGGGCGTAAAAAGTGGGAAGCTTGGAAAACTTTAAATGATATGCCAAGTGAAGAGGCCAAAGAGAAATATATTGCATTGGTTGAGAAATATGATCCGGAATGGTGTGATGGAAATTTCGAAAATAAAGGGGACACTAAAGAAGCATGGGTGGCAGTTTCATCGCTCCGCTACAGCCCTGAACCAGAATTGGTTCATAATGAACTATCTATCCTTGAGGCTGCTAGAGAGGATTTAGGAGATAGAGTAAGAGAACTCTTAACTCAATTTCCAGAGCTTAAAAATGAAAAAGACGAAGATGGTTTAACAGCATTGCACTGGGCGGCTGACAGAGATGCACTTTCTGCTTTAACTGCTGCAATTGAAGGTGGTTGTGACATCAATGCATTGGATGAGAGTGGCCAGACGGCTTTGCATTATGCTGCTTCTTGTGGTCATGTCAGTTCAACGAAATTGTTAATAAAATATGGAGCAGCAATGCTCAGAGATGAAGAGGGCAGTAAACCTTTAGATTTGGCTGCAGATGATGAGATAAGGAAGATTCTGGAAGGTGCACAGTAGTTTTATGGGCATTTAATGAATAATGTTAGAATTATACAATTAGTTTAGAGATTGTAAAAACAAAATAAAATTAATTATTTAAATATTTCTTTTTACTAAGGGTGAAGTATGAAATGTCTTTAGAATTTAGAAATGTAGTCATAGTTGGTTTACTTGAGCATTGCTCTAATTGGGGAAACGGGTAACATTTTTGTAACTACCATGTAATCATTATTGTCTGGACCACCTTATTGGCAGCATTTGTGGGCCTAAAAAATATTTCAAATAACATTTTATTGTCCAGAGTAGATGTATAAGCTGGTCATTTGTAAGCTGTGACAATTGTTATTTATCTATATTAGCAATGATTTACAAGATTGACAGATTTGTTGCAAGCCTTACTCTCGGAAAGAGGAGAAAGATAAGAAGGGGGAGGAAAGGATGAGTAGAGGACTAACTCTTCAACTTTATGTTTGTGTTCTGTGAGGTTGTGACACTTTCCTGCTTAAGCTATCAAAATTAGAACTACTGATAAAGCTGGCTCTACCACTTAAGTCATATTAAAGTAAGTTAAGTCATATTTTTTTTAAACAAGCAAGCCTTACATGAGAGAGATGAGCATAGGATGTATAATAAGCAACATTAACATTATATACCAACCTTTTGAAAAATGCGTTGGTACCATCTGACAGCCAACTAGCACCGCGCGCTCTCATTGGTCAAATCAAATGACGCTGGGAAGCGCGCGTTTTTTGGTTTCTCTTACAAATTTAGTCCTTTTTCACGAAATCACTCTCACATCCATCCGTCCATGAGTAAAAAATGACGACATTGAGCTTTACATGTCCTAATCAGATAAAAATTATACGTAAATTAAAAAAAAAGGAATTAATAATCCACCCTCCAATCATAATATGATTTATTTTACTATCAAAATATTAAACTTATTTGTAACACGGTGTCAATAAGTATTTTTCTAAATCTCCATAGCTGGGAAAATGTAGCTTGATGTAATGACGTCGCTAATAAACGCTACACACTTTTATAAAAAAAACTGAACTACCAATTGTATTGTGACAGTCTGCTATAATCAAGCTATATTTTACGAAACTAAACCTATTTTATACATAAATAACTGTCAAAATCCTTTGATATTCATCAACTTCACTCAGGGATGTTATGGAGCTCTGTATCCTAATGCAAAATAAAAAAAATATACGAATCAGAAATTACCCTTTTGTATATTTACTTTGACAGTTCTTTAAAAAATCTAATCTATCCGAAATAATGTTATATTTGAATCCCATACAAAATAATACCTATATTCTCATCCGAGGTTTTTTTATATCCATAAAATCCCTAATTTCATCATAGTACTATATAAACAGATATTATGGGATCATTTCATTTATAACAACCAATTACATCATTATAATATGGATACTTTGAATCTTCTCTTGTATATGTGTGTTGTTACCCAAAAAGATACCAAAAGGGATTGGAAATAGTTTTTTTTCATAAGTTTTAATTCTGTGGTCTTTCAGCTTTGTTTTAGTCTCATGAGAATATTTTAGGTGCTGTAGTTTTTATTAGTGAGCCGAGGCAGTTTGAAAAAAAATAAAAAAATACTAGTTTGTGTTTTTTTAAGGTTATATGTACAACGAAGTAATAAAATTGTAATCATTATTTTGTGCAGGTAACAAAAAGACGGTAATTACGGTATGTGTCGACGATGCTTCTCAAAAGGGCATTTAAAAAAAAAGTTTTGTAAAATTTTGTCGGTCTTCCCAGTAAAAAAGTAAATAAACAACATCTGTTGCACGGAATTTTTTAAGCGATCATTAATAAAATCAATTTCAGTATTATTTTTATATGATCTTTTGCCGCTACGTTAATATTTTCACGCGGACATATTTCATTATTTATTACATTAAAATTCATAATTTACAAATATTATAATTAAAATGAAAATATTTTACAACACCTCTTAATTACAATCCATCCCATTAAAACAATTTGATTGAATACAGATATATATTAATCGACGGCATACTAATCTAACCTTGTGCCCAACAACAACTACAAAGTTGTGCCTTCGTTCACTGAAAAAAAAAAATTTTTTTTTGTTTATTCTATCTCAGATTTTTTTTACCTAAAACAAGGCGTTTTTTACAATCCACTAGGGAGCATTTTTTTGTAACTTTAAGTCCGTAAGACTTACAGATACAAAATTTAATTCATTAAATTATTGTTTTAATTTCATGATTTTTATATATTTTTTGCAACACCATTGTATTTTTTTTTACAATGCGTTCAAGATATTACGATAATGGATAGTTATGCATTTTATATTTTTATAATAAAGTAATTCTTGACAACAATTTTACATGATATTTAGTGCGGGGATTAGTCGAAAGATAACACTAGTATAGGATTAGGTTATTTACTCTACTTTTAAAGGTACCCACGGCATCATCGGACGAAAACACCGACGCTTGCAACTTCTTTTACTCAGATTTTTTTTAAGTCTTCGAGACTTTGTGTACCTTCACGGACTTTTATAATTTTTGTAGATTACAATTACATTAAGGACAAGTTGCCTATGACCTAAAAAAAACCCTAAAAACAGTAAAAAAAACTTAACCATTTGCACACCGAAGAAAATAATCTTACACACTTAGTCCTAACTACAACTTAACATTAAGTTATTAGTCTTAAATACCATTATGCTATACAGTCTGTAAGAATTGCTTCGTCAGTTACACGTTATAAGATGTGGGCACACACGAGAGCCCATTGTTAGGCATGGACATGTATCCTCCGCCCAAGTACAGCCTATTCTTGGGCCACCACAGCCCACTGTTGAACGTGGGATTGTCTCTGGACCGTTCGCTAATTGTCCTTGGCATCCTTATGTCCCTCCCCGGAGTCCAATTGCTTGAGCAACCTGAACAGCGCGGCCGCTTCTCTGATCCTACTGAACTCCACACAGAAAGCTTCCACTTCTATAAACAGTTCCTGTCAAAGAAATGCAGAAAACTATGTTATTTTTATATATTTATATGAAAAATCCAAGGCTGAGGTTGGGCATAAACTAGTACCAACGCGGTTATACAGCTGTACCGAAAATAGGTACAAAATGGAAGATCAAAGTTCCTTGGTCGATTTAACTTACACTTCGGGCGTTCGAGGACTTTAAAGACTATAAATATTTTGAAATAAATTGCCTCCCCCTTCATTTTTGTAGCCCCCTGTATACAGAGAATTTTACATGTCATTTCCCGACAGTTTATAAAGTATCCAAGTCAAATCGTCGCATTGTGAACTGTTAGAATAGAAGATAATCATAGGTTGGACAAGATAGTTCTATAAATAAGAAAGATGTATATAAAGAAAGAATAAGTTTGTTTTGTTTGATTCACGTCAAATTGTTCAGTTCAGTTCATAAGACGTGTCCAATAGTTTTTAATATGGCTAGTGAGATTATAAATTAATGATGTTTAAAATCTGACGGCGAGGTGTCTACAATGTAACAGTGGTAGAACCCGCAAAAACAACAAACGTGCCGGCTCGGCCGGTGAAATACCACGATCTCACAGAAGACAGATGCCCGAGGCTTGATTTTGGTCCTCTTTCTCTTCGCACTCTATTCTAATAAGAAAAGAATAGAAAGGTGAAAAGGATTGGACGGAGGAGGGGATGGATGTGAAAAGGAATCATCCATTTTCCTGTTCATCCCCATTAAAGTTAGGCAACGCATCTGCAAAATCGTCAGCTGGTGCAACTAGATGATGATGAGATGCCGTTGGGTTGTGATTACTTCTATAAAAAAGTATTCCATAAGTAATTGTTGATGTTGAGACGCACCTTGACATTGATGATCTTGTTTCTGATGAGCGACTGCAGGAAGACGCAGACGAGGCGCACGAGCCGGTTCTGCATGTAGCGGTCTCTGATCGTCTCGCACGTCGAGATGCAGTTACTGATGTACAGGTGCACGAACTCCACCGGCAGGTCCACCGACGTCGTCAATCTGTAATACCAATACATTCGTAGAGCAATGTAGGCGATTACAGCATAGTGCACAAACTTCACAAATTAGGCTACTTATACACGCTAAGAAAAATTGCTGGGTCTACGCAAGAGTTGGTGACGTTTCAGAAAAAAATCTTGTCTTCACCAGACACGACTTGGTCTGTGTTATTGCTATAAAGGATGGAGCAGAGTAGGTGAGCCTCTTAAAGTCTCATCAACCAATTGATTAAATCATTCTGCGCAGGCATAATCATTATCATTGGCCAAAACACCAGAAAGGTCTACTGCTGTGTAGCCCGCCTTGCCGTCCTCATCTAATGGACTTTCGTAACCTTGACCAGATCCTCATTCAATATAGGGTTATGCTTAGTCCCGTACTCAGGGCTTTGATCAAAAGGTTCTGCAAGAACATGTAAGTAATGAAAAAGAAAGATGATTGTGATACTTCTGAGGTGGAGCCATATTACCTGTTGACGACTTCCATGGAGTGCAGCGACATCTCCATGTTGACGAGCACGCTGAAGTATTCAGTGATGTTCTGCGAGTGGATCAGCTTCAGCAGCACCGAGATCGCCACCATCGGGTTGTTCTCCACGAGCTCTGGCAGCTGACACACACCACACATATAAAGTAAAATGTGGGAAAAGTGTTGTCCTTAGAATTCTTACGGAACAAGGACCAATTTGGATACAGATTTTTTTATAATATAAACTAGTTTGCAGGAATTTTTCTTCTATTTTTCTAATTAGATGAGTATATAGATCATTCCAGATCGAAAAATACATTTTAAACCCCCCGCATCTTTTACACCCCTACAACCACTCAAATTCAAACCACCAGATTAATTTCACCAATATGACACGGGGCGTAACCATATACCTTATTTTACAGCAGGATGTGATTTTTGTAAACAACGGTGTTTACCTTAAAATTCGAAAATTCCAAAAATATTTTTGAAAAACAACTTTTCTCATATTACACAATAACATTAGCTCTCCATATCACACAATGTCTACAACATTTCCGATGAAAGTATAAAAAGGCCGCCATATTTGATAAATGACTCCCAAAACCTTGGCCGGTCACTTCTTGTGAGAGGCCTCTGCGTCCGGACATGACCTTCTCTCCAGAACCTTTTTGCCTAAAAAAATTTAAAACTTAAATAATATTACTTGGTAAGGTGTGACGCCGATCTCATACACGACGTTGGGGTCCTGATCGAGGAGTGCCAACAGCCGCTGCTGATGCTGCACGCTGAGCGCGCCTTTCAGCGCTAGCTGCGTCAGTTCCCGCGCCTCCACCACCACGCTCGCCATGTCCTTCTCTTCTGTTTTCTTTTCCTCGCGCTCTTCTTTTTTATCCTTCTTTTCCTCCTAGATATAATCCCTCCTAATTTAATAAATGCTAAATTCTACTTGATGCTACTAACTTCATAAATACAAATAACTTAAAAGTCTATGACTGCTATCCATAGGCATTTGCAACAAGCTAATGAGTTACAGATGCATTGCCTACCTTTAACAGACAGAGAGAGGACAAACAGAAAAAATGACGTTTCTTTAAAAATATATAAGACAATAAAATAAAAAAATATATAAAGGCTATTTCCTTTTACTGTTCATCCCCTCCTCCATCAAATCGTCTTCCTCCACCTGCCTAATTAGAAAAGGATGGGAAGGATAAGAGTACCAGAATTAGGCCTCCACCACCTCACTCATCGGATGAAACAAAGAATACTTCTACTTGACGCCTGTCTTCTGTGAGGTCGTGGTATTTCACCGGTCGAGGTTTATCATTGTAATTTATTACCTTTGATTTATGTTGTAGGATACGTCTTTCTGGAACTTTCTCGGGCGGCTTCAATCCCAGCAAGCCCTCGTTGTCAGTGTCGTATAGCGGCAGGTACGCGCCGTGGTTAACTAGGTTTTTCCAAACGCCCTGTAATTTAGTAAATATCATATTATCCATTGCATATTTCATCCGCACTTTATAGGCGTTTTATTTGGGATGAAATATATCCAAACCAGCACAACTATGAAGGTCCTTCTAGAAAGGAGAGTTCTTCTTCCTACAAGGTCAACTGACCTAAAGATTGGGTGTTGTGGATGAATGGTGGTGATCAATTAACATCAAGCGACACGCAGCTGTTTACTTAAGCAGTAGTAAAATGGCGAAAAATTAAAACAATATTCGAAAATTATTGGTACTGTGCCAAGTGTCAATTGGATGGCAATAATACAATCACATGTGCAAGTACCTCATCAGCAAAGGATATCTCGGTGGGGTCGAGCAGGAAGGTGGGCGGCGGGATGGGACCGGCGGCACGCAGCGTGCGGTGTAGCGGGAGGTAGTCGTTGCCCATCAGCGCCTCCAGTAGCTCCTTCATCGCGATACGGTTAGGTGGACTCCTGGAATCCAGTATACACATTTCTGTTATAATCTATTGGATACAAATAAGTAATATAATTAGGCAACTGGTAAATTCTGAACCTAGTGCTTTTTATGTGTTCGACAAGTCATTGTTTGCCTCAAGAAGGCATGGCGTAGAAGGCACCTGTATGGCTACATGTATTTATATTACCGGATTGGACTCGTTTAATGGACTTTAGCAATTCTTCCATTTTTTTAAATAAGCCATGGTTCCCCCCGCTGTTCAAATTAATCTATCCAATTATTATCCAGCCTAAGCTTAACTTGATTGATCATATAGATTTGAGGTCAACTTATATTGGATTATAATTATTTCTTCATACAAACCTTCCTCCCTCACTTTAGACCTTTAGGGGATGAATTTAGAAAAATCCTTTCTTAGTGCTCGCAAATGTAATAGCAGAAATTCCTGTGAAAAATTTCAAGTCTCTTGACCCAGTAGTTAGGGCTGTATGTTGATGCATACTATACATTACAAAAAATATGTGATACAAACCCATCACCAAGTGGTATAAGTGCTGATACAGTCGCTTTAGCCACGGAGCTGGTCTCCGTAGCCCTCTCCGCCATTACTGATTGCAGTGACGAGTAGTCAAATTCTAAGTCTTTCGATGCTACTTCTGTTAACATTACTTGCTTTGCTGTTTTCTTAAATACCTGTTTCAATGTGAAAAGTGCATATGCAAAGTTAAGTTCCAAAAAACAGGTCTACAAATGCTTGAACAAATGTTTATAAATTGCAGCAAAAACCACCTCGGTTGCTCTATTTCTTTTATAAGGATGGTGCCACAGACAGACACACTGATAACTTATAATAACCCTCTTTAACCAAACAAATCAGATCATGTATTTTTTTATATAGCTGAAGGTGGCAAACAAGGAAGTGGTTAGCCTGATTTTAAGTTATTGCTATTTAAACATCTGCAACAAACCAATGAGTTGCAGAAGATTAATCCAAATCCCGTCAAATCCACTACCCCTTTCTACCCTTTCCATATTAGAAAAGGATGGGAAGGGCAAAAAGGCTTATGAAACCTCACTGATAAACACAGAATACTTCTATTTCACGCCTGTCTTCTGTGAGGTCATGGTATTTCACCGGTTGAGGTGGTCAATAAGCCCATTGCAATCATGCCACAAATGTTGTTGTGGGCTCTACCACTATTAAAATCTTGAACTCTTAGTCAATATAATCCCATAACTTTATTATATGCTATAAGAACTTGCTTTACTTACATCTTTTATATTTACAGGCAGGAATCCAAAGAGCTGTCCAATAAACAGCCTCTCTTGTGGTGCTAGTGGCAGTAAACCTGGCTTGCCTTCGAGTAGGTGCAGGAACAAGGAACTGAATGGGTTCTCCTGCTTGTATGTATCGAAGATGATGGCCAAGGCTACCACTCGCTGTCCAGGGAGAGACAAGTCGCCACCGGTGATCAGTGATGATAGGAGAAGACATACTGTGGAAAGGTAAGATGATGATTATATGAGGGATACTTTTCTTTGTTTATTTGTTTGTTAAACTAGTAATTTTGATACTTGATACATGCTCCTTGAGGACATAAATAAGCACAATTTGGTATATACAAGAAGTGTGTGTGTCTTCATATATAATAATAATTTTAATATATGAAATTCCCAAGTATCAATACTCAACCAATCTTAATAAAAATTTGTGTGCTTAGTAATTTGGTCCAACTTAAGAGTTAGGATAGGTTTTATCTTGTTTAATGACCTAAATATTAATTATTGTAAATTAAATTAAGATTTTGAAGGGCTGGGTTACTTATACGACATATATAAAATAAATATCATCATGATCGTTTAGCTCTCATTGAAGTTCCTACTATGTTTTAGATGTATTTGGTGATCTAACATAATGACAAATTACCAACCATCAGGTAGACTTATCCCCAATTGTTGATGAATTGGAGGCACTTACACATGTTTCATTGTTAGGATATACAAGACATGAAAATAAAAGTTATATTAAATTAATGAATGGAATATCAATGACTCTTAGATCATCACAATCAGACATACATAATAAAGATACATTGAAAATAAAAGTCATATATGTTAGATGGGTCTTTTTTCAAAGAAATTGAATTACATATATATAATAATGAATATATTTAATAAATGTTTAGATATATGTACATAATTATAAAATATTAAGCTATTTGTATGCGTTAGTATAAGACAAAAATAAACCAATAATATTTTATATGCTTTGACCAAACCAGGCATTATTTACTGACAGTTGAAGTGCTCTGTTTTGGGAAACCTTTTCTGAACTTGCGTGGAGAGGATGTCTAAGGCTTGTGAGTCAATTGTCTGTTCGGAAAATAAGCTGTAAATAAAAATAGCTGTTTAAATAAACACTCTTCTTAGTGAATTTATAAAAGTTAACACAGAACATACTCTAAAACATATTTGCTTTGTTCGTTTATTAACTGTTGTGACATTTTGCAATGCATTAAACAAAAAATCGTTAGGAGAAATACTTTGTTTTGAATAATTATTAATGTTTTATAGGTTGCATTGGGTTACATTTCCAGCCTCCAGCTGAGATTTCATGTGTCAATTTCAAATGTCAAAATTCCACGTCAAAGTCAAAACCAAAGAGTATAAAGTTGAAGTGAAAAGGGGAAAAGAAATATTCCAAATACAGGAATAGAAGGAATAGCAAACGAATTTACACAAACCTAACCAAATTTTAGTTCTTTTTAAAATTCCTTCTTAGTACTGAATTATACAAGTCGGAATAGTAACAAATGGGTCAACATAACATATATTTAAAATCATTTTTATTTTTAAATTACGTTTAGGTCTAAAGACAAAGAAAAATATAAGAATTGGTCTATTTTTAGAAAAATATTAAATAGCATATTTACTACAGGTTCAACTTTGGATTGGATTTTAATCGACTGATCGCAGATCTTAGTATAATTTTGCCTTAAACAAAAGGCAATTCGCCTGCAGCCACCTGCAGCTCTTTTAGTAAAAGGGTGTTCGTGAGCAGTGCTCATCAAAATAAACTACATTTTTAACATTCGCTTTAATATAAATTTCGACAAGGCGTGATATGAATAATTTAGAAGTACAAAACATTTGCATTCGTATATTTAAAAAGAAATCAGTTATAATATCATAATAAATGTATGTAATTAATAGTGTATTAATTAATCAGTGATAATGTGATATAATTATGAACGCAGACACACAAACATACGAGTACACACACCCACTACACACAATCACACACACACACTCTCGCCCACACACGCAGCACACACCCACGCACGCAAACACATACATACACAACACATGCGCGCAGCACTTCTATTAGCAAGTATTGTGTATAAAATAAAAATAAAGAAGGCTTATTACTTACGTAATTTTTATCTATATATGTGTTATTGTAATGAAGCTGTTTGATTTTGTAAATAATAAAATAAAAAAATAAATAAACATTCGCTTTAATATATTTCGGCAAGGCGTGATATGAATTATTTAGAAGTACAAAGCATTTGCGTTCGTAAGTTTAATATTTCCCGTTAAATTAATGTAGTTAATGCATACATCTACATCAATCACACATCCTTCTAAAACGTATTTCTAAAAAATACGACCCACAATACAAAGCCGTTGCCTTTTCATTGATGTTTTAATGATCTTAATCTTAACGGCGAAGCTCTATTGAATGAGTGTGTCTAATATGTTGCAATAACTACTTCTGCAGAAGATAGATGAACAGACTTGCTGTTTGACTGATTGAAAAAATATTAGCGATAAGATTGAAAGTTGTAGTCTGCAGCAATCTCATTCTCCCACAATTATAAGAGTAGCATTCTCCCTGATAAGAGTAGCAGTACCAAAATCTAGCATTATCAAACCTTTCCCATTCCCATAGGTACAGAATCTAAGTTGGAAAATTAACAGCAATAATATTTTTTAAATATTTGTATCAAAAATTTTCTTATTGATGTGCCTCTGGAAAACATACAGCATTGTATATGAAGATGCATTGTATACTTAGCTTGGATATGCGTGGTCATTGGTATGGACAGTCAAGAATAAAGATGGCGGGAACCTCCCGCCACTGTAGTACCCCCACTTACCAGCTAGGACGAGGCAGCCGAAGTCACTTTCGGAGCTCATAGCGTTGTGTACTGTCGTCAAGTGCGGTCGTAGTAAATCAGTTTAAAAGCGTCTGAAGTATTCGGACGGTCGAAAAAGTTTCAAAAAAAAAAACCCCGCTTCGAGTGAAGTCCGCGATGGAACCCCCACGGGAACCAATCGGTCTAACTGTTCGAACCCGTCTGCGGTACAGACAAATAGCTGTTGGTCCAATAGTTGTAAGGAAGAAGACGGGACCACCGCGCAGAAAAAAAGAAAGAAGAAACAGGTAACGGTCGATTATCACATCGATGCGTTATATAACCAGGTTAGTGTCTTTAGCATTATTAAAATGTAACAACATTGTGCACTTAATGAAAATACAAATAACTACAGTGAACTCTAAGTTAACCAAATGGGTCAGTACCTAAATTACTTAATTTAGGAGACTGCAAAACAAATTTCTATGTAAATACAGTGCGTAAATTTGGGAAGGAAAAAAGGTTACAACAATTAATAAAGCTTTACCATAGAAGTTGAACTAATTTTATGGATGTTTGTCGTGTTTAGTTAATGTTTTTTTTTTGTTTCTACCGACGATTATGAATCTTTAATGCTTCAATAGTTTAATTCGCCCACATGGCAATATATCCGAAATAACAAAGCGTTGGTAGACATGCTCCTTTCGCCGAGGCTTATGCAACTTAAAAATAAACGACAAAATGTGTCGTCTGCACAAAGGGAAAGATTTCTTGGCCTCATAGCAAATCTTTTCTATATCTATTGCAGTCCGGGTCAGTGTAAATCATTCATTATAATAATAAATTAACATTAATCAGCCTTTTTAGTATGTTTCCTCTCTGCGGGGACTCGGCCTCCTCTCCGAGAGAGCTGAATAATTTATTGCACATAATAACCCAACATATAACAAAGTTTTTAGTCAAATCTCGACAATATGTGACAGTGAGTCACCGTCTTATTATTATCGTAACAGTTATTAAAAATTATTTGAGATTAAAAAGCCGAATTAATTGAAATCAAACGATTAATTCACAAAATAATTAAACAACTCCCGGCACGCCTACAAAGAAAATAGACATAAATATATAAAACAGACATACAAGCAATTATTCGATCTTTGTAATATATTTTAGTTTATTAATCATCGTTTTTTCTTTAGTTTTAATTTTAGTATATTGTTTAATTAAAAATTGTATAAAATGTAAATTAATTAAATTGTATAAAATGTATATTTAATTGTGATTATACTGTTGTTGTTGTTGTGTCCAAAATAAATAAGCATATAGTAAAGCTTATAACTTGGTTATAACCTATGCAAGTAGTGATGTTAAAGTTATAGTTAACATTAGGAAAAACAACCGGCCAAGTGTCAAGTCTATAAAAAATCGCGTTTGTTGTATGTATGTATGTGTTAAATATTTGTTTTGTTCTGTTTTTTAGTATTTGTTGTTATACCTGCAATAGAAATATATTATCTGTGAATATTCATTGTTCATGATCATAAGATAAAGCCTGTTGACGGACGAACAGACAGACGGAGGAACAGTGGAATCTTAGTAATATTCTCCCGTTTTACACTTCGGGTGCGGAACTCTAAAAAAATTTGACAGTTGAAAAATTAGACAGACACATACATCTCCTAAAATGTCAGAAGTTGAACTTATTTATCTTATTACCTTTTTATATCCATAACTTTTTTATCCTCTTTGCCCTCACCCATTTTTACCATAAACCTAGAATCAAGCAGAAATGTAAACATTTTTGATTTTCAAAACATCATTTTTTTTTCGTCTGGTAATATAACTTAGGGTTCGTGGTGGTTCTTGTCATAGGTAACAAGTCTCAATAACTCAGTAGTTGTGTCGATATCTTATTTCGTATATCTATGATCCTAAGTACGAAAGTACTAAAATTAAAGATTAAGTATTAATCATATAATGCCCATTGCATTAATCATACATATTGCCACGTAAGACTCTGCTTTAATATTCCAATATTCGGCTTATTAAAATAAGGCTTTGTTTATTATGTATCTACAAACATAAATACGAGTTTTGTATTGATAATACGTCACGGCTGGTCCTTGGTTAATAAGCAGCTGATCTTTGCGTTAGCTCATCGATCGAGCTTGGCCATTGGCGAACAAGAGGATTGTAACAGGTTGCCGGCAACGGTGTCTAATTATGACCTATGACTAATAATAGGCTGATGTTTACTATGGGTGATATGGTCGATAGATAGGACACACACTATATATATACCATATCACCCATTAACATCAAGAGCGACAGTGTTCAAGCGCTAGTTTTTATTAAAAAAATATTACACTTTTGGTGGTAATTTTATGCCACACCCCGATCTCAAAAACATAGGCAGTTAAAAGGACTGCCGACAGAAGCGAAAACTCAAAACAGGCTCGACATTAGTTTAATAATAAATAATCAACAAGAAACCCTCGTACCTTAACAATGAAAAGTTGTCGAAACTGTTCCAAATTCAAACAACTTTCGATCGCCTCGTCCGATCACACTTTTCGTAACGCTCTCGTCGCGCATTCACCTGCTTACGAGAGTATCAAGTGTTAAGTGACAGGAAGTTTTCAAAAATGTTTTTTGACAATCATCACAAAAAATAATATTAGTTTGGTTACGAATGGCACATAATACACGAGATTTGAATAATTTAGTAACGCCAAGCTTTCTCATTATTTTATTATGGAAATGAGTATAATACTACTACTAAAATCTATATATAATTGGTTATTGGTTACTTTTAGTATAAACCATAAATGAATAAGCACTCATTCCCGTATCCCAGAGGGGTAGGCAGAGAAAGAGAGCGAAATAAAATATTTGACACGATCTTGACACACCAGCTTTCTCTTCTACATTCATATACTATCTATATGCCTTACTTCTATTTTCATCCATCTGAGATACTTTTACTTATGTGATTTTGTACTTCTAAATTCTTCTTCCTTCTTAAATTAACATCCGATGATAATCAACGATAAATGTTATTCTACTATTGAGTATTTTATAAATATAAAGCAACGATCGAAATATCTATCTATGTGTCTTTCAATATTTATACACTCACCTATCTGTCGAGCTCATACTTTATCAATTTATTATATGTTAGTTATCTTCATAAGTCCATCTATACTAGTACATAGGTAAATTAGTCTGTAACATGGGCTACTTTTTATCCCGGAAAATGTACGGTACCAAAGCGATGTGTGTATGTATGTTCCCCATAGATTCCGGAACTACTACCCGGGCGAAGCCGAGGCGGATTACTAGTATATTTTGTAATGTCAATATAAGTATATTTTGTAGTGCTTTAACAGATAAGTAAAATATTTATAAATTATTATTTCTTCACGATAACTCTGTCACGTTTGTATTGAACAAACATTTAGTAGAGTACTTTAAACAAACCTTAATTAAGCCGGTGCAAAAAATTGTAACCTTAAAATATAAATATAATTAAATATATACATAATTAAGTAAAAGCTTACAATAACATTGACTAACTGATGCCGTTATCACAAAAATTTAGATAAAAAATACAAAGCGTACAAACTTTGCCTGAGTAGGCCGTAACCGTACCCAGTTATCATCTTAACGTTAATTATTCCCGTTCACTCTTTTTTATCGTGCTCATTTCTCGCGCCGATAAGATTACAACAGTCATATGGTGCACTGCAGCGCCACTTTGTTAAGAAATCGTTCTTTATATTGTGGCTTGTCAACTGGATAACAAAATAAATGTTATTTCATGTGAAAAAGAAGGAAAGTGATGTTGAAAATAAGTGTTGTGGTATTTCGAAATGAGAGACTATCGTTCGACCACAGTCATGCATAACGTGAGACCGTTGGAATTAATTTCAAGGATTAGTGAGCCGCATCGAAGTCGGTCGTCTTCTTGGTCATCATGGAGAAGAAACAATGACCTACAGAGATCGGAACCTAGATTATCTTTACAATACCAGGTACTTAATTACTTTGTCCAAGATTTTTTTTAGTTCGAATGAGATAGAAATACCTAGGTATTGTTGTCTTATCTAGGTAGCCTGTACAAAACATCAAGTGAATTCGACGTATGTTTGTAGGTCACATTGTTATCTTTACGACGCAATAATTTGTTAAAGTTTTAATAAAAAATTAAAAACAGAAAAACTTTTACACGCCTTTGCTATTAAAAGGAGTGAATGTTTTCTTATTTGTCTTATAGCAATAAGAAATTGGAGCAACGATTGCAGTGGATGAGACCTCCATACCACTTTTGAACATTACCCTTTAAGATTTTTAATGTGTTTTTCTTAAGCCTTCATGAGCGTAGAATTGTTGTATGCGCGATGAGGTCATTTACTGTCACGTAAATCCCAACAAGCCAATACTCTTTAGAAATGACAATATATTATTTTGATTTTTTATACATATATTTTTTCTCGTTTTCGTCGTTAGAGTAATTTTGTTATTAGTTTTACATATATATTCTTATATTCAATTTAATGAAATGTTTATTAACTATTTTTCTAAGTTCCACTTAACAACTTACGTAGAAAGGGATACAATGCGTAAAAAATTATATTGACAAAGGCTGTCAAGCTGTCACTTGATTTGTCATTCAAGGCGCAGTGAATAGTTTTAGCGATATTTTAGTTTTTTATTTATATGTTTCCGTGATTATAAAATTTCGTATGAATCTAGTGTTTAGGCTTTCAGTTAAGGCCCATAAAAGGTGTGAATTTCTGATGTTATTAAAGTGCAGAACAAGTTTAATGGTGTTGCAGAAGAGAATTCTACAGCTAACGTGTCATTACTTTTAAGTTATTCCAACCGATGTAACACGAAAAAGTGTTTAACTTGTTTACAATTCAGTTTAAAAATTAGTTTGTTTTCACATGGGTGATGGCTTGGCAGTCGGATACACGTGTAAGTGTAAAACATTAGTTTTATTATAACGGAAGACATTTAACTTATTGTAATTCATGGCTATGCAAATATGTCCTTGTAATTGATTAATATTTAATCGTCTATTTCTTTTGAGATGGACGTTCACATAGGCGTCTGCATGTTGCTATTAAGTTGTAAATGTGATGAAAAGTGGTTTTGTTTATGTGTGTATAATTCAATTGTTAATGTCATTAGTTGGCGTACTTTCAATGTTGTTATCGTCTTAGACGAATCATTTTTACCATTAGTATCTTTATTAAACGTATATAGTAATGTAAATCTCAAACTTGTTGTTAATCATTAAATATAATTCCCCTTTTTATAGTAAACTAGTAAAATCGGCCCCGGTTTTGCTATAGAGGATAGATGAACAAATAAAGAAATATAACCTAGCTTAAGAGCTTTCTTTTGGCTAAACAAATTTTAATATCAGTTCAATAGTTTTTTAGTTTATTTGGTACAAACAAACAATCAAATATTTCCTTCTTATATTGTTAGTATAGATACAAGTCTGCAGGAACATAAATAATTAAGGAAAATACAATGGGTTTTAAGGGTAGTTCTTATAACAATTAACTCTTGCTACAGTATATAATAGTGCTGACAATGATATAATAAAAAAATGTAGTAGACAACATTAGCCCATGTCCCAATTGGGATGTTTTTTCTTCTGTTCATGTTATGTGTTTACATTTACACTTAAGTGACAAACACTGGCTGTCCTCTCTTTTCATATTATTTTAATTAAGCTATCCTTTTTCCACTAATCAATATGCGTAATGGTTTCTGTCACCGTTTTTGAAACACATTTGACCTGTCATTTTGTATAACATATCTATGGTATAAAAATCATTGATTGCAGATAATCAAAAATGTTTATTATTATCTTAATAGTAGTAGACCCTATAATTCATTAGTCATTTTTTACTTTGTCGGAAATAAAATTATTAAAACTTTCATGAGACATTATTAACTAACTTTTATAATAGCAGCTTTACTCACATTCGATTTTTTTCAGTATTTAGTACTGACAAGTTTTAGACCTGTCTGAAGTTCTTTTTCGGGGTGAGTGGGATTAATTCACGGTTGCATCCCGCCTTACACTGCGCACTTGAGCTCGAGGTTCCCATATAGGCAGCAGGGACCATCCCTTATCCCTATTAAATGATTTCATCATTGTCAGAAATAAATCTTAGTTTAGGTATAAAGTGGAAGGATTATGTAATTTATTTTATTAAAATAAGTTTAAGTAGTGAGTAGACAGTTCCATAAATTGTTGCTTATGGAATATACTCAGTCAATCTTCTTTAAGGAATATTCATATTGGATTTTATACAATAAAATCCAATGTGAATATTCCTGAAAGGCCAGCAGCGCATCTGCAGTTCTTTTGGTGTTGCAGATGTGTCATGTGCAGTAGCTATCACTTATCTTTAGGCTGTACTGTAGCTTGTTTGTTCTACTCTTATTGAAAAAAAAAACTGTGTGTAGTAGTAATTGGGACTTACAAATATAATTGTTTTGTGCCAAATGACTATATGTTTAGCTTTATCCTAGAAGTCTATATAATCTGCTAAAGTAGTATTTGGTGCAGTTACTGGTGATATGACGGCTAATAGAGGGATATGGAAGAGGAAAATATACTGTACCAACCCCAGATAGCTGGGAGAAGGGCAGGAAGATGATTGTTATGTAGAAAGTTTTTATAAAAGTATGCCCTAGTGAACATATATTCATTGAATTGCTTTATTAATCTAAACTTGTTGTCCTTTACAAATGTAGCAACAAAGGGGTATGTATCATTGCTGAAGGAAAAATAACTGGCATTATAATGGGGATAATTATACATTAAAATTAGTAGAAAATATCTGATCTATATCTGACAGTTGAAAAATGGCACATCAAATTGTCAATGATTTCTGCAGTTCACATTTGTCTGACAGTTTACAATATGCCTAAATTTTGCACAGAGATTTCCGTTATTACGTAGGCAAGCACTAAGAAAGGATTTTTCTAAAATCACCCCCTAAATATCTAAAGTAAGGAATGAAAGTTTTTGTTGAGAAATAATTTTAATTCAATGAGAGTTAACCTCAGATTAATATGATCAATCATATTAAATAGGGTTCAGCTTAGGCTGGACAATTGTTGGTTAAATTAAATAATACAGAGTGTGAAACAGCAGGTCTCAGCTTGTAATATATAAACATAGAAAAGGGAAAATGAATGGTTAATTGTACTCTCCTTTCTCTAGTCTGTTAACTGTTGTAAACATAAAATTGGAAACTAAAGGCAATCAATCCATAATAGCTGTATCTTACTTTTAAGCAAATCATCTTTTAGATTACTCATTTCAGAATATGTATGTAAGCAAAATAATTAAAAAAATATTCAAACTGCCTCAAGCTAAACTTCAGCCAGAATTGAATGTGCAATGCAATTTTATAATCAAATCAATGGTTGATATTAATTTTTGTTTGTTACAGACGGAGGAGAACAGCTTTCTTCTTCGTCTGAAGATAATTGGGGCTTACTCATTGGCCAAGAAAGATATCTTCGGTGCCAGGTAAGACATTTAAACATAGAAGATATAAGAAGGTTATCTACAATCTCATAGATATTATGAAATAAGTTGAAGGAATGAGAACAAGATCAGAGTACTGTAGCTATCTTTATTCATCTTTTATGATACAATATCTTGTTGTTATATCAATACAGTTTGTCACTGTCATTAACATTGATCTGAAATCTCAATAGTGTACTTCTGTCTTTAACAAGTTCTAAATTGTGTCAGATGTCTGCCACAGTTTGTATGAGGATATGTATATACTATCCTATGCTTAAATGTTCATGTAACACATGTATTGTAGTTTGAATGACATGGCAAGAAGTAAGATGAAGAAGAAGATTGGGAATGTCCATGTTATTACAGCAAAGCAGAGAAACATCTTCTTTATTGTGAATGGATTGACCTAAAATTCCATTTCCACTTTCCATCCTCTCCTCCTCTCCTCCTCTTCGTTTTTTTCTTTTCGTATCCAAGAATGTGGCAAACAATTAAGAGGACTATCTGATGTTAAGTGACTACTGCTAGCCAGTCATCTGCAACCATCAAATGAGTTAAAGATGCATTGCCTAACTTTATTTTAATTATATTAGAGTTAATTCCCTCATCTTAATTTTACCTTACATTAGTAGATATACCGCTTGTAAATGGTTCAAATTTTAGTTCATGCGTATGGCAAAGGATTGCAACAAGTCTCCAGTGAGATTGTTTTCCTGACCATGATGTTACCTATATGACAGGAATAGGCTATTATTTTAAAGCTCTAAACTATGCTATGAAATGCAAAAGAATAAAATAAATGCTATTTTAAAGCCTGTCTTCGGTGAGGTCGTGGTATTTTACCACTTGAGCTGGTCCAGTCTTACAACAGATTTTGCGGGCTCTGCCACAGTTAAACTCTTATCAACCCCCTCATATTTCTTTCACAAAGACTTGCAACTCACCTTCTTGATATTTATTTAGGTTCTTTCCAATATTTATGGGTCATCAGAGTGTTGGTCACAACATCTGACACAACATTCTAGTTTCCTCTTCACATCCCAGTATCCCAAGATGATGTTGATAATGTTGAAATTAAGATTACATACCTACATTTTGCGCGTATAACAATGGTCTAAGCTGCGATAATCACTATTTGGTCATAGGTCATAACACCCACACTACGACCTGATGGCATACGTAGGTGATGAGGTTTAAATGTATTGAAAAGAAGACAACTCCTGTAAACGAGAGAGATGTCAAGGCTTTGATGGTTATGAGTCTGCTTTGGACGTAGGACTTGTCCACTATCAAAGACTCCTTGCTCCCCTCATCGTGTTATTTCCGCAACCTTTACCAGATCGTCAGTCCATCTTATGGGAGCTCTAGGCTCTTCCTATACAAAGCCGCCATTCTTCGAGCACGAATCTTCTAGCTCAATTCTTCGGGTACGAGACTGGACCTCACAATTTTGAGGGTTTGTTATTGTATCAAACGAAAGAGTTTGTTAACCTCAGTCCTTTGTTTAGCTTATCCAGTACAAATAAATCACAATGTCATCTGAAAATTGCGCGCTGCCCACTCTAACGTTATCACAGTTGTTCATGACTTCGCTTTGTTTAATAAAATGTTTTATCATTCTATAAATGATAATCATGATAATGACATATGTTATAGGGCCAAATCATTGTTATTTCTATCCATTTTCCATTCTAAGACCAATTTGTCAAGCTTTACATTGCCCTGGGAATGCAATTGATGGTTTGTAAAACTGACGTGCTCGAGGATGAACAGAAATCCCCGTTTCGGCTCTCGTACTAGGTTACTCGATTAATTCCACCATAAGGATAAGTAATATATATCTGTGGAAATGTACAAGACGTTAGCAACACGGATTTAAGTAGTTTTAAATTGAAATGTAACGTTATTGCCTGACTAAATGCATTCGATAACAAGAATGAGATCATCAGTATAGAGAACACCAAACTTAATGGAGACTCGGAACGTCGCACGAGCACGACACGTAAACGGGCGCGGCGGCGGGGCATACTCCAGCGCACGTTTTCCTCTGGCTCTGTGTCGTCGCAGGCTCTGTGTATGTGAGTAACATCCGTATACAGCAACACGTGCGCGTTCCTGTCAAATTGACTATACCTGTGATAACTGGCGCTCGTAGCTAGCCTCCGAGCCGCCATCTAGTTTGAATTATACTATAGCAGTTACCTGTGTCTATACGCGACAGGTGAGAGGTTTGATCACGTTGATTGAGCTTTGATGAGTTGCTAGATTTCCCTTATATCATAAACACAATTAACAAACAAACATACTGTTGAGAGAGAAACAAATAAATATTTTTATAATAATACTTTACACAACATAGCGTGCAAATAAGTCCATTTTAATCCGTCAGCTTACATGCTCGATGTATTTTCATGACACGTATGTTTTGTTTAACGATCGTATCAATAAATCTATTAACACGAAGATCTGGGTCATGACCAATGAAGAGGACTTATAGCATTCCAGTGAGGGAATATGGCGTACGAGACACCGGCGGGCTTTGACTATCGTATGCATAAACGATCAGGTTTATGCAAGTAGAGTCTGGTCTATTTACTAGCCTATAACCTCTAATTAGGCCCAAGATAACAGATTGGTTGCGGGCTGTCCCACTGTATCTGGTACTAAGTGGTAGCTCTTCCACTGTTGCACGAATTGGCCAGCTCGACGGTTGAAATATCTCAACTTCACAGAAGACGTGAAGTAGCGTAGTACTTCGGTATGGCGTTTGGTGATTGGCGTGCCGGAGGCCCAATCCTAGTCTCCTTCCCCTTGCTGTCCTTCTTCATAAAAAAATAATAAGGAAATGATAAGTAGAGGATTTGACGGGGGAGGGGATGGATAGTAATAAGAAATGTCCTTTTTTCTAGTCTATCCCCTCCTTTGTCCATTAAAAACCGGCAACGTATCTGGAACTCATTAGCTGGTGCAGATTCTATATGTAACGATCACTTAATATCGCGTAAACCGTGTGCTCGTTCGCCATCTTCTATAAAAAAGGTATCTGCTCTGAGATGTCGCAGGAGCATGATGGCCATCTCTGGTTTCATGTATTACTTTTTTATGACATCCCAGGGTCCCATCCATGTTATTTTACCAAATTGATAATTAGCGTTTCAGAAGTGAAGACGAATCGAATTTTCTAAATCCATTTTCATGAGCGGTTAATGCACAATTTTAATATAATTCTGTGGTCTGCAGCGAGAGCTGTGTTCAAGCTACTGGCAGCTCTGATTTGTGTTAAACAGTTTGGCTTGGCCGTTTATGCTCCCGGATCGTGACATAACATTTAATTTCATAAGAAATATTTTAGACAATCACGAAACTGCTAATTAGTACTTCATAGCACAAATCGAAGCTCAGGCATCATTAGAATTTCTCTTCCTGGAATCTCTCTGCGATATATCCTCAACTTGCTATATTACTAAACTAGCAGGCCCGGCAAACTTCGTTCCGCCCTATAATTAACATAGTTTACTATTTTGGCGATAATGGCTTACACATAAAATATAGATATATGCTGGTTTTTTGTAGGACTATTTAAAACTGTAACGGTTTTTGCAGCGCACACCAGAAAAACTCGCACATAACGGAATTTTTTCCTCCTTACTGGACACTTATCGTTATATTTTGGACAATTCACACAATATCCTTATAAATTATTTAAGCCTATATGTTATTCTGATATATAAGCTATATTATTGTAAAGTTTCATTAAAATCCATTCAGTAGTTTTTGAATGAAAGACTAACGAACATTCATACATGTTACAAACTTTAGTAGGATTCAAACGACTTGATATAGGTGACGGGACCGTGGAGTTCTGTTTAAATATTTACTATAACTTATTGATTTTTTGTATGCCAGGGTAATATGTTGTGCGCAGTATATTAATAATTGTACAAACTAGTCGCCACGTCACACTTCGCTTCTCAACATTTTAAAATACGACCTTAGCTCATTCGGTATTCAAGGAAATCGTTTACCATTGTGTATTATTGAGAATATTGATTATACATATATTTCGGCGTAGTAATATCTGTATTTTTTCTTATGACAGGGTACTTCAAGAAGTGAGCCATTTTCTCAAAGGCCGATACCGTATCTATAGTTCCTCTGGTGCGGGTGTCCGTGGGCGTCGTGGATCACCTCGGTGTTCCCGCCGCCGGTTTGCCTCTTCCCTTAAAAAAAAAGGATAGAATGAAGTTGTCAGCTTACATTACTCAGAAAGCCATTTCTGCAATGTTCCGCAGGTTTGGTGGCTAAATGTAGGAGTAGGCACTGCACTGCAGTTGTGACGTAATTTTATATAGCTATACTGTATACCTAAACTGCAAATTTAAAGTTAAACACAGAAAGTTAAACATGCGTTGCGAAGCAAATAATTTCATATATTACTATTTTCTTGGCGACTGTACAAGTTCAAACGTTCGGATTCGCAAACCCAATCGATTGAGATTAATACAGTCCTACTTTCAGACCTCTCACCTCGTCATAGAAGATTCTCTCACCGTGTATCAGAGATGATAATTTTAGCTGCTTGAATCACTCTCTCCCTCACTCTGTTTCTGTCCCTCAGCAAAGTCAGTGTCAGATGAGCCATGACCTCTCATCGTGACCTTCTCTCTTAAGGTCTTCTTCAGTCTACTGCGATGTTGTTGCTAATTTGGTTTGTCTAGTGCAAAGGATGGCGATCTCTGGATATCTTCCATTTAATTTTGGTTATGAAGAGTTTTGCTAAATAGTCGGGCGACACGCAGAATACTTCTACTTTACTGTCTTCTGTGAGTGAGGTTGTGGTATTTCACAGGTTGAACCGACTCATTCGTGCAACAGATGTTGTTGTTTCGGGCTCTACACCCTCGCTATATTAGTCTGTGTGGATTTGAGATCCCCACATTTTAGAATCCATTCCCTCTTTTTTTTATAAGAGAAGGGGGCAAACGTCAACGTCGCCCATGGACACCTGCAACACCAGAGGAACTCCTGATGCAACTATAACCCTCTGTTATAGTTGTATTTATATAATAGGATTTATTACTCACTATTTTTTATAAATAAGTCATTAAACTAGTTTTAATTAAATGTCCATAAAGGAGATATAATTTCGATAAGAAAGGTAAGTTTGTACGCCACCAATTTCTTATCGAATTGTCGACGATAACAATCGGTCATTAACATAATGAGAGCGCTGAACTTATTCCTTGCGCTTGTTATACTTTTAAATATATTTTTTAAATATTAAACTATAAGTTTTACATCTTTTGTAACGTAGTTTAGAGGCAGCAATTGCTGTCAAATTTGGTTTGATAGGCGCGACCATGTAGCCTATGTAGACCGTATAGTAGGACTTGTATATGAGCATTAGGTTAGTGCAGGGTTCGACGCGTATTGCATTTGTATAACGCAGTTTACAAATATTTGTTTGGATGGATATGAACCTATCGTCATTAATACGATAGGTTCATTCCCATAAAATTAGTGACCAATACATGGTAATAAACGCAAAGCCTTTGCTACCTCTGTGTCTTTCAAATGTAAAATTTTTGAAGTGAAAATTTCTATAGTCGCGTTAGACGGTTTGTGGCAGGGGAAAATCTTATAGGTTCGCGTGGACAATATGCGAAAAATGCAACATGCGTCGACAACATGCTTATTTAAATTTGGAATAGTTTTAACGAACTTTTTTTGGTGGTGTAACTAGTGTGGTGTAAGACACAAGGGTATATTTTATGATTTGACTTGATTATTTATTTTTGATCTATTGTCGCGCCTTCCCTGTTTTGAGTGTTCATTTCTGTCGGCAGTCCTGTAAGCTTGTATGTAAAGTGTGCACGTTTGTTTCCAGTGACCCCTACGTCCGCGTGGAGCTGCAGAAAACAGACGGCGACGTCACCGTCGAGACCTTCCTCACCAAGACCAAGAAAAAGGTGAGGCCGATACTTACGAACCTAAATATTAGTAAATAATGACTGAATGAGAATTTATTGAAACCATAGTTTGTTTCATCAAGATGGAATTTTCGTAAACTATATTCATAAGCGTTCGATAGTATTATTACGTACACGCAACGTGTGTAAATTAACATGATGCGGAATGAGGAATACCCCCCAAGGATGTCCCCCTCCACTCACGTGTCACCTCCCCACCACCCGTGCGCGCAGTGAATGGACCTACGCCGAGGGACGAAGCAGCGCTTCTACCGCTACCCATAGGCTTTAGTAAACAGAGGAGGGGGTATACAGGAAAAGAATATTTCTTTCTTCTATTGATCCCCTCCCTCGTCCGATCCTATCACCCTTCCCATCCTATCCTTTGTAGGAAACGATGGGAAAGGGAAGAGGATAGACGCCGTGAGTCCGGTACCTCACTCATCAGACGAAACGCAGAAGTACAAAACACTTTGTCTTCTGTGAGGTCGTGGTATTCCGATGAGCCGGCACATTCGTGCAGTAGATGTGGCGCGCTACTTCAAGGATGGGACATTTTTTGAATTAAGGTCTGGTCTATTGGTATATCCTTTACCTCTGACCAGTCATTATGATACGCCTTACGAGGTCATTTAATTTATATTGATATTGTTATCTGCATCTAGCAATTTATGGACAATGTGTCTTCAAGGATGATTGAAATAAAATTTCATTGTCATTTGTCTCATAATTTATTTATCGTCTAATAAAATTGTAATTATTTCTTACAGACCTTGAATCCAGTATGGAATCAGGAGTTTATATTCAGGGTGAGTACGAATTCTTCAATTACTTACAAGTTTCTAAGGTATAGTAAAGGTATTCTCCTTTGTGATGTAAAAATAACTAGTGGTGCGTGTTGTATTTACCACCACATATCTCATCTATACCATCATCTCACCCACCACTACACCGATTAACGGCCGCTAACAGGTAGAAATCATAGTTTTTATTCAATTGTGGGCTTCTAATGACTGATTGATAAATTATTGCTTTGGTAAGCTATTAAGTGAAGCGTCTAGTAGTAAGCCTTGTTTCACAGCAAGATATTATTTTTGTAAACAAACAAACGTCACTTATCATACATGGCGGCCAACATTTCCGATGAAAGAAAAGTAATACTTTTCATACTTTCGTTGAAATTTTGGGGAAATCGTGCAATTTCGAGCGAATAAATCTAGACGTGATATTTTGATGAGAATGGCACATTGTCTTTGGAACATAGACATTTTGGCACATTGACTACAAAGAACATAGGAGACCGATCAGAGTGGTTACAGGAGAGGTCTATAATTGACTATGGATTGTTACGGTGGGTTTCCACTGACGTATAAACTTGTGGCAAACATATTGTCTTTCAGTTTTTTCAAAGAGAGAAATAGAGAGAAAGCTTGTTTCGATACACTATTTTACACCAGTGGAAACCCATTGTTAGCGGGGAAATGTTGATGTGTATCGAGCGTTATCTTCATACAAAACTTTTTTTTTTAAATCAATCATCTTATCAAGGAATTGACCTTGTACAGTGTCGGCCTGTACGGTGGAGTATGACTTTATTGATTGGTTACACTTTTTTTGTTTAGCTCGTGTGCGTGATTTTTTTTGTTGAAATTTAACTCAGTGACTCACGAGTAGGTCGTTCGCTTGACAATAATAGGTATAAACATGACACGGTTAGGTTTAATTAGAGTAAAAAAATCCTGCTTAGCAACTCAGCCATCCAAGAGATATAAATTAGTGCAACTAGTTGTCGGTAATTTTACTAATGTATATCACCGAATAAACCACAACACAGTAATTATGTAAACTACGTTTTGGCGGGTTCAATAGTTTCCATAAGGGCGCTTGCACACGCTAAGAAATTTCATCGTGTCTGCGGCAGACAGGACAAATTCATCATGTATGCATGTAAACTACTGGAGGTTACTCGTTAACTAGTACTACTCTACTTGTACTAATTAAAGTTTTACTAATTTCCTGCTGATAGATTGATTTGATATTTGGTACACACATTTAGTTCTGATGACAATACAATTTAATATATTCAGTATCTTTGTAAATCGAAAATCGGCGCTGCCACAAAATGGTTACATATTTTTTTACAACAAATTTATGTTGCAAAAGTGACGTTGCGTTGGCAGGTGACGTTCTAGGAGAACTTATATCGATCGGATGAGTAAGAAATTAGCGGGTTACATTTTTTTTACAACTCCTGTCAGCGCCGAATCAGTGTACACAGTTCGTATGTACAAACGACACGAATTCTTGCATAGACCCGGCGACTTTTCTTAGCTCCACAACGGCTCCAATTGTATCCGATGATAGTCTCACTGCATCGGTACAAACACCTTTTATGTTATGGATTATTACGGCCAGTGTCTAAAAAGGTTAGCATTGAGCTAACACTTCTGTCAAGTTAAACGCCATGTCAAATCAATTTTTAATTTTTTTAAAAAAGTTGACGATCATGTGTTTAGCAACTCAAATGATATTTGACCGGACATTTGACACCTAGTTAGCTAATTTTAAAGAAATAACTTATAATATATAATTACAGTTGCTAAGGTGTATTGAAGCTTTGTGTTTTCTCTATACGTATCATTAGCGGTACCTGTATAACGGTAGTTGTATCATCCGCTGTGCGGTTCCAATGTAGAATCGCCCTCGATTATTTGTTTATGTCACCGATCAATTGTTAATTTCGTCAGTTTATAAATGGACTACTATATAACAAACTGTCAGCAAATTGTGAACGGAACGATCATTGACAATTTGACGTATCTTGTCAATCGCAATAAACCAATTTTTTCTTGTATATTATGACCTAAAATGATAATCTTGGGGCTGGTTACCAACGACATGTTGTCCGTTGTTGTAATTTAAGGCGAGTGCCCACGCCTTCTCAAATTACCTCATCGCCAGCTGTTGAAGTAGTTAGCACCTATACCGACACAACCCAGTAAAAATAATTTCATTGTAAATGTTATTAAAATCCCCGAACACAAAGCATCGATTAGATAAAATTGAAGATAATTATCTTTTATTGTAGTTGAAAATGGAGTGATGATATTGAAACGACTGAACAAATCCACTTGGATCACATTCGTTTCGTAGTGCCACAGAGCTTTAGATATCTGATTTTCAACCAAGTTATTAAATTGGTGAATGAAATTTCCCCTAATTAGAGAGCTGTTTGTTCTTGCTACAACATTGATGTACGAGCATGCGTACTTGTTGCTAAGCCACTTTATTCTTATGTTTAACCTTTATTTGTCTACGCTCTCAATCTTTAATCAAGTATACATTCATTGTGAGAATGTTACATGTTAATGTCCTATTGTGCTCTTATGATTTCTGTCGTCGGCACTTTTATTTGTTAGTTTCTTTGTGTGTAATAAATAAATAATAAATCAGCCTTTTCTAGAATGTTCCCCACTGCAGGGGAACAGGCCTCCTCTCCGAGAGAGAGAACTTTTCTTTGTGTATTTGTAGTAATTTATTATATTAAAGATAATTTGTATCCGCAGCAGTCAATGTACTATAACTATAGCTGATTCATTTTGTAGCGTGTCTCTTAATATAATATTAATGTTAGTTTCTCGCTTTGATGTGCTTTGGCATCAATCCAAACACTTTCTATGCATAAGTTCTTCAATTTCTTTGGCTTTTTTTTTTATTCGCGTGGATTAGTTCCTATCGTTGCCACAAGTTCTGTCGTTGGTTCGACAGATGGCATGTTTTTGCGTTAGCATATTTTGGTAATAGGTGTCCAAGTCCAAGTACAGTTTTCCTATGAACCATTCTATAATGGCTTATGCTTGTTTTGGTTCTATTTCCGTTTTTTCCTCACCAACCGTAAAAGGTTCATGATTTAAAGTTCTTTGTGTTTATACAATTTGATTGTTTCCAGTTTTTTTCTTTTTTTGGTATTAATGGATCGACCATATTAAACGCGGTTATATTAACGAATTATTACTCCGATGGCGATGAAAATTAACGACTTAACAATAGTTGAGCGGCGTACTTCATTTTTACCATCTATTATTAAAACTTAGTCCACAATCTCCTTGAGGAAACTGTTAGGGCTTCAATACACTTTAATAAATAACGAGCTCGAATACTAAGAGGCAATTATTACATTACCGATTCAGACATTATATCCATCTTGATTATGCTGGAAATAGCCATCTCCAGACGTTAGTTAGACTCCCCACTTACTGAATGTCGGTTGGTAATCACAATAGATCTTATTATGCAAGATGCGCATATTACGTGTATTAGTAGTCTGTCTTGACGTGTTTGGATTATTGGAGGCAAAATCGGATATCACTCACAGTGTTCTAGCTCTACCTACTGTAGTATCAATTGCTCTAGTGATCGTTTTAAGGGTACTTTGGAACTTAATAATAAATAGTGAGTGAACTTATATACGATTATTTCAGGTGAAACCTCAGGAGCAAAAGCTGTTGATTCAGGTGTTCGATGAGAACAGACTGACGAGGGATGACTTCCTCGGCATGGTCGAAATACCGCTGGCGGGCGCTCCGACCGAGTCGGCGGCAGCGCCGCGCCCCCCACCGGCTAAGTACCCCTTACGTCCGCGCAGGTCTGTGTAAGTAGAGCCTCGAGCATGCAGTGCGTTTGTTTTTCTTTTATTTAGTGCCCTTATATATAGCTTTTAGCCCTGTTAGATATTGACGACGGACACGCTCTAGACTTAGAATGTGTAGATTTAAAGTTAGACTGGTGTAAATATATTCATTGTTTGGAACTTTAATGAGAATAGCTTGGGCTGTTCTAGGTACGTTTAGCTTCCTAGAATCTCAGGGTGCGCAGGAGGACTGAACCAAGACTTGATTAAATTTACGAGTGGAATTAAACTTAATAAACATAAAAAATGTAATTCCTCAATTATTTATTAATCTAGGAAAGAAGGAAATACCTTGACTTGTGGATAGACATCATTATGTGACTGATGTAGGTATTGATTTTGTCGCAATTAGAAGATGAAGGATACCGTAAGTAACAAAATAGTAGCATGTGTTCGCAGTTTGTGGTCTGTGTGCATGTGTAGGTGGAAATAGACGTCGCAAGCAATATCAATTATTTTGTTTATTTTTTAAAATTTAGTCAAAGTGATAAATGTGCCAATATCTTGACCGGTATCTGTGCTTGTTCTTTTCTGATCGATTTAGTGTGACGCTTTTTTCCCTCACTTCTAAGTTTGCTCTGTGAGATCTGTATGCACTTGTAGAATATATGTTGATTTTACTCATTCGAAAACATACAATGAAGCCCTACTATTCCCTTGAAAGACGAGTGATTTTTGTATTATTATAAAGTACTGGCCACCAAACGGCTCCTTGGGGTACACCAGTACCTTTTCCATATCGGTGGTTTTCTTTTGTTTTATTTAATTTTCTTATGAATATTGTCATCATTATTAGCGTGTATAAGTCCTCAGAGGGATATTGCTGCTTTGATTACTCCGTTTAATCTAGTAATTCTTCCCCTAAGGTGTCAAACGCGATGTTTAGGTCATAATTATAATTTATTTCTTATAGCGAGATAAAATTAGTCCTTAAGTATAGTGTTTGTTAATTGTTACCTTTGCATACAAAGTGCCAGGTCACGGGTGCGTGGCCACATCGAGGTGTACGCGGCGCTGGTGGGCCGCGTTGGTGAAACGGAAGATGAGAGCGAAGCGAGCCCCGCGCCCGCCGCCGTTGATGGCTGGGAAATGGTCGAACCTGAAGCGCAAACGGGGACCGTGCAACCGGTGAGTGCTAAACAGAGTGTTAGTATTGGTTTTAGATTTAGAACTTGTAACGGGATTTATTTTAAAGTGTTGTTTGTTTCATATATTTTGGTATTGACATTTGCAATCGTATCGCAATCACTTGATAATTTAGTATCGTTTGTAGTTAACAAATATTAAACATATTTTCTATACTTTCAACATGTAGAAGAGAGTTTTAAGATATCCTTTAGAAGGAGTGTTAAGCCCTAAAGTACATATATGAAGAAAAAATACAAAACCCAAGGAGTCGTCATTGTTTTTAACTAAGAAATAAAAGTAATAAGTAGTATTCAGGGGCGCCTGTACATAACGTTTCATAAGCTTCTTACCATAGCCTAATTCGATCTATTTTTGCATGGAATGTAATCCCAAATATGCTACGGATTTGTATAAAATTATATCAATAACATTAAATGAATCTGATGTTTGATTTAACAAGTCATTAAGTATTATTTTTAGTTTCAATTCTACATTTACAGTCGAACTACTAAAAGCCGACCCGAATTGTAGTTGATATAGTTACAGCTTTATTGAAATCGTCATAAAGCTCAATTTTGCACTGTTAGGTTGCCACGACCGTTCAGACGGTACCCTCCTTTACCGGTGACGATGATTGGGAGTTGGTGGAGACAGCGTACATGAATCATTTAGTAGGTGTTTTTTTTATTCAACAGCTTATTTTTAGCATGATTATATATGAGGACCAAACACCATACACATTTGTCTAGTAACAGTTGTGTCGTATGTATTGGTTAGCTACAGTGAACGAATAAAATGTAGAAGAGTAATGGCAAACAAAATTATCGAAATGTTATTGAAGAGAGATAAACGGCTAACGACGTTTGTTTTCATTAAACAGATAGTTTTGTTCTCTATTACCATTGCGAAGTAATACTTGAATTGAATTGAACACATTGGAATAACATTACCGCCTTTTGTCTCGAACACTTTATCCAACCGTTTAGCAAGAACTTATGTTGGTAGACGTTGCGTTTTAACAAGTTGTTTTAAATGAATTGCACATTTTTCAGACGTCTTGGTAGCTAGGCATCCGATTATTTTCGTTTCACTTTTTAATAATTCATAGCCATAGTATATGAACCTCATCCCTATAGTATATGAATGAACCTCTCTTTTCGTGGAAATTGATTCTGATAATGATGATCTTTGTAATTCCTGCACAACTTCATAACACATGAAGGAATTTTAGAATTGAATTTCATGAAATAACTAAAATCGCGCGCGGTAAAGTTTATCAGCCCCGCCAATCACGATACAGTTTTCGTTATATTATTTTGGATCGGTAAAATACTTCCAATGTTTTATTTGCGTTCACTGGTTAGCTAATTAAAATAATTTCTTCTTACATTATCTTTATAGGTAGATCCATCAAATAATACTTTTGTATATAATCAATACAAAGAAAATAAAAAAAATTGAAACAATTATAAATACATACAAATAAACATTGTTGCCAGGTAACAAAAACCTATACAGACATTACTGCATGGCTTACTGCTTCAGCGTGATATTAGTCTAAAACATTTTAAGTACAACTGTTTTTATTTTTATAATTTAAATTTGTCAATTCTGAAAAGTTTAAATTAATGGACTTCCGACCTTTCGAAATAACAAGTTCGATTTGTATGATCGGTGCTTTCTAACGACGAGGTAAAACTATTCCATTTGAAGGACGAAGTTTTGGAACTGTTGCGTTACTGGCAATATTGTCTCAGGATGAATGTACAGATGATTTATATGAAAACAAAATTAGCAACATGTGTTCAAACCGACATATTTAAATTGTAATTTATGTACGTACATTTGAAACAAATGAGCGGTTTCTGTTTTTGGTGCTATATGTGGTTTTATATGTTCGACGAATACATAAAGACTACATGAAGTAAGAGTACTTTGAAGGACCTTACTTAACAAAGCCGTAGTCTCTGCACTTTTTCTCTAGGTGATTGGGTCAATGTTAATTATTATTTAATTTGTCGTCTAACATCATCAAATGCAACACACCACAGATAATAACAAACTTAACTCATTATTCATGAAACTATTAATTAAATATGGATAGTTTAACGTTAGTATCCATTGTTACAGACGATCGGCGGAGACCCGCTCCCGCCCGGCTGGGAGGAGCGCCAGGACGCTAACGGGCGTACTTACTACGTCAACCACATAGCTAGGTCCACACAATGGGAAAGACCCACTTTTACGTAAGTTTTTTTTCCTTCCCCTGACATGTGGTGACCAGAACCGTTTTTTATTGCCCTCTTTATTAATTTATTGAAATAAAAATATCAAATAACAAAATTATTAACAATCATACTTTAAATCTTGTCACTTTTAAGAAAGTCCACTGTACCTGGCCCTCTCCAAAACGTTGCCATAAAGATCTGCCCGTAACCAAACTCATTCAGTCGACTTTGGCAACCTTGAAAAGATCGGTCCATCTTGTGGGAGGTTTGTCCTGCAGCATTGTCCTGTACATGGCCGATCTAGAATATTTGAGGCCCATCAGCCATCCATTATTCATTCAATAGGTCCATGTGTTGCGGATCGTTATGAATGAGTATTCATTGACAAAGTCAGATAAAGTGGTATTGTGCTTGAATTGTTTATCAACTGTTGGTTCTGTAAATTGTATAATTAAGAAATTTAGGGATTTAATTTAAATTGGTAGGACAGTGGAAGCGCCAAGAGCCTAACGTTTAAAGGTACGGATTACGATACATAAGGTCGATTGGAATCTGTACCATGACACAAGTTTTAAGCTTAGTTGGAGTGAATAAAAAGTTTATTTTTGTATTGATTGTCGTTGACCAGTCGCAACATAAGCACGGAAACTCAAGCGGAGCGTATGGAGACAGCCGCGACTGAGTTCCAAAGGCGGTTCCATATTTCAGCCGATGACGACCATACATCGAGTCCTTCGGCCACGAACCACCAGGTATGAGGACATGCCAAATGCAGCCCTATATCAATCGCTTTAATTCTCTTATCCTTTGTCTCGAATTGCTTTGAGACTATTATGACAGATAGTGAGAAATTGACTCCTGCTTTGAATTATTAACTTATTAGTTATTTTATATTTCTAAAGTCTCCCCTATAGTCAAAATGTATGCATGTGTAGTTTTAGATTATCTTGTTTATAGAAAACTGAATGGCAGAAAGATTTTTGAGGTTAATTTTATAATTTTTCGATTACTTGAAGGTTTTAACTAAAATGATCGAATGTCGATGTCGAATAGATCATTGATTCTATACGAGGGCTTTATCTAATAATCTCTGAATATTTTTTAATCTTAATGAAGGAAGTAATAATAAATATCTCTCCAAATAGACTTTTACAGTCACTGCCCTCAATCAATGCGTGTTGGAACCGGAGTAAGTTTAACAGTGCTAACCATCTCATGGCGTCGTCGTGTCGACTTCCCTGATAAAGCAGAAGTTGTTACATAAAACGAACAAAGAACAACTTTATAATTTTAGTATCTTGTATATGCAAATCATAAAATGGCGCTTTGTGTAGCCAAATATGTAGCACACATAATAATAAAGTTTGTTACACGTAATGTGAGATCCATCTCGCGTTGAACTGATTTTGATTCACTCTCCTGTCTAAAATATTTTAGGGAATCTTGATAATAAGAGATCTCGAAGCACTGTGTAAGAATGTCCGAATCGATATCTTTGTATGCTATATATACAATTATATGATGAGCAAAACAATTCTAATAAATAAAGAATAATTTAGTACATTTTATTTGTAAAAAATAATTTTATTGTTAAATAAAGCCCTTTAAAATTCAAATGCATGTTACTTAGACAGCAAATTAGAGATAGAGGTGGAGTGGAGGCATTATTAGTGTACTTGGTTTCGGATGACGTCAGATTTGTCACAGAGTACAGATCACCGACAGGTGAAGTGACAAGAAGTCAATGTCATTTGTCACCTGTTAAATGTCACGTCTGCGACTTTCATTGCTCTGTGGTAAGCTTACAGCAATTGTTATGAGATGACCTAAAGGTCTATGTTACCAGGTCATAAAATTAATAAAAAAAAGATTGTTATGACTTAACTTATAATAAAACACTCCCGTATTTTATTTTAGCCATGTTATCGCTTCGCCTTTGTCTCGCATTTGCTGTTTGTGTACCGCGGTCATATTGCGAGACGTTGACATTTATTTGTTGCATGGATGTCGGTTATAAATATAGAATGTATCTATTGATGTGACAATTATGTATTGCATGGAAAATAGTTTCTTATATGTCGAATTTTAGATGTCATTGTGCACAGGGCATTGAGATTTTTTGAGTAAATTTTACTGATGATATTTTTTTTTAGTCAACCTTGACGGCTTCAATTCCTTTAGAAAGCGAGGCACAATTACTAATTCTACTCGATTATTGAACAATTTTAAATTCTTGTTGGAAGGGTGGTGTGTAAATTGGTGTAATTACTTGGATATTTATAGCTTAGTCATAGGCAGAGGAACACTTAATATGGAAATAAAATCTATTTCTTATTGAACACTATTAAGAAACCTATTTTAACACTTTTTTAAAGAAATTTTCATAGCTTTAAACATCAGTATCATTTACGTTTGAAAATTAAAAGCACTTAATTTGCCTGATTACATTTTCATTTATTTTTTTCTCGCAGCATGGGCTTCCGCTGATTGAGGGACAGCTTATTCATTACACGAATTTTATTATGTTTTATATAACAAGGAACATTGTTGCATATAACCTATACATCGAAGACATCGAGTTTGTACTAACAGAGAAATCAATATTAACCACCATTTTACAACGGCAGCGTACTCTCAAAAGTATTTCATATTTTTTTATTACTCTACTAAAAAAATATTAATTTTTGTTTGTTGCCGGTGTAACATCGTGTCGTCCTTACCATAGACAATTTTGCGGCCCAAGTATCAGAAATATAATAATTTGTGTATATCATAATTTTCCAGGTATTAAACTTTCATCAATCATTCATAATGACAATTGAATTCTTATACTTTAACATGATTTGATTGATTTGAATTTGCCTTTTATTTTTTATTTACTCATTTTGATTTCTCAGTTAAAGTTATTAAAATTCGTTCATTCGATTTGGGGTTTTCATATAACTGAATGGTTATCCGGTCGCTTGTGCAAGTTGGTATCAAATTGAAATGTCTGACAGGAGGATATAAGCGATAGGCGAGCGGACAGTACCTCAACTGAAGTCACGCCATTCTCCACACCGGTCCGGTCTCCATTGCCGGCGGGAGACAATGTTCCTACAGCAACATCTAATTTAAGCAACCACTGTGATACTAATGTAAGAGAAAATAGAAACGACGACGACAATGATGTAGTGGATGCTGCGACGAACGCGAGCGCAGATGTAGATAATGTAGAAACAGAAGAAACAAATGTAAATCCCACAGAAGATGCTCAAGACACGAGCGGCAACGAAATCGCTACTAGTCAACAAGTTAATATTGTAGAAAACGTCGCTAATAACGATGACAATAATACTGAATCATCAATAGGAAATAACGAAAATGACGAATTAAATAGGGAACATAACAATGACGACTCGCAGTCTCAAGGCACCGCCGAAACTAATGCAAGCGAGGAGACAAATGAAAATGTACAAGATGTCAGAGTTAACGGTGCTGAAGTGGAGAGAACGGCCGAACGAACCGAGGCGGATGATGATGAAGAAGTGGAATTCATAGAAATTGTAGAGGAATCTTTAACTTTTGACGAGAATCACTTTAGCACTCCCACCGGAGGCACGCCGGAGGGCAGATCTCCAACCTCCCGGCGAAGGAGGACTACGGCCAGCTCTATGGATGACTCGGAGGTAAGACAAGAGTTTTTCGGGCGTGACGTGTTGTATTGTGTACAAAGTGTTTATAGCAATACCTTATTCATGACACACAGACGATATTGACTGAGTACGCTTTGAAATCTTAATTTATTTAATACAAACCACTTAATTCACCTGCTAGTTTGCAAATTTTAGTCGAAAGTAAATCGTTCAGATCATTAACATATTATATTTGTATAGTTTACTTTGAACTAACGTTTGTTGAGTGGAACGGCTTGTATCAATAGCAGTTTCTGAACTTATTGACGAATATTACCTTGACCAGACTGCGATAGGCTTACCATTTATATTTATGGAATATCTTGTAAAAACTGGTTTCAGGCAGATTTCCTTCATTCTATTAGCATCATAGACTTGTAATAGTTTGATCTATAATATAGATTTTATTTTATTATTTTTCAAGAGGTTTTCATAGATTCCGAGGACATGTCCTGAATTTCGTTAAATGTTGCGTATCAAACTTGTTTCTGGCACTGTCCTTTTGTCGTTAAGGGTTATTGTCAAATTTTTGGGTCAATTTTAAAAGGATTTTTTAATTATATATCTTTGACTTTGACTTTATATATATGTTAATTATAGCCGTTATATATCGCGATAGCTTTGTAACACAAAACATTCCTTGGCGGTATCACGTTTGGATCCTAATAAGCTAGGTGAAAAGCAGACAGTGATTGCATTTCTCTATTTGTTATCGAGTTGACTTTAAAGATATCGACGTCATTGAAAATTCAAATTCTGTGACATCAAATAGGTTTTTAATAGTAACTATCTATGATTTTAATAAGGCAATCATGAATTATTTGACGGAACACAGTAGCTTTAAAACTACACGCCTTACGTAGTTCTATAAATTCATCCGGTCAGAATTATTATTTTTAAATTTAATAATACTGGCTGAATTGTATTACACGTATTGAATTGGACGCTTTGCACAAATTGTCTATGACGGCGTTGTAAAGGACAATCGATCTATAACATGCTACATGCTTTTTACTAACGATTAAAAAGTTAACTTTAAATCTTAGGTATTTAACTAATTATAGCTTTTAATATTCAATAAAATTTTCATTTATTATCTTAATCTAATAGGTAAAGTGTTAAATTATAAGTACGGGGAATTTATACACATATTACGCCATTTTTATGTCTCTGA
>JWHW01053119.1:153066-164387 GCA_000931545.1 Papilio glaucus | reverse complement strand
AAAACATGTTGTTATCTCTCTCTTTTTCTTGGAAAAAAACTGAGCTGACAATATGTTTTACGTTAGTGTTTTCGGCAATGTGAACACACACACACACACACCTGAAAGAAACTCCCCAGCACCAAGTGTCATTATCACAAGACGAAACAAATCAAATGGGCACTTTTTAGATTTGTAAGTACAATAAAAGTGATTCGAACATTTAATTCATAATTTCTGTATGATGTTTAATAAATCAGAAGCTAGAATTCCAGTTCTTTATCAATAATATTTTGGTCATTGCACTTTTTAAAAGTTAAATTTTTTAAAAAAGATTCAACTCTATAAGTCCCTTAACTAATATCAGGTAGTGTTAAATGTACGACAGAGAGATTCTGTATGTGATTCTAGAACATCTCTTACTCTTCTCCATTCATGCATATATTACTTGCTACGAACTCTAAAACCAAGGCATGCATCCATCCATCCTCCCAGTCTCCATGGTTTGTATCTGGTCAAGTGTCAAAAAGCCATCGTTTACTCCTACCACCTCATCTCGGCTAAAAAACAAGAATATAGCCGGTTATAACACTATTTCAATTAACAGATACATTATGTATATCAATATAAAGAAAGAAAATTCGATTGTTTGTTTTGTCCAGATCAACTCAAAAATTACTAATTATACAAATAATTTTTTATTTCTGTTTAGTAATAAAAATTTATTTGTATTGTAAATTTATACATTCATACGTATAGTTTCTTCCACGTCAAGATAGAATTTTTGTAAACAAACAAACGTCACTTTCATACATGGCGGCCATTACACTTTTTATACTTTCATCGGAAATGTAATTTTGTGGAAATTGTGAGATAAAGTGAAGTGAAATTGTATAACGTGGATAGATAATGTTACAAGATAATATAATATAATTTTAACATAAAAGGTGAGGTGTAACCTTTGTTAACAAAACCTCCATCTTGACGTGGAACAAACTTATGATCTTAGTGCTATATGACCACAAACTTAAAAAAAAACAATAATCTGATCCAACTGTCATATAGCCTGTGCTCTTTTACAAAAAAAAAAATTGACAAACTAAAGCAATAAGTTCCTCAATAGGTTATAACCAACCCGCGTGCTAGACTGAACAAAGCTTTGTTAGTGAGATTGTAGGCGAAATTGTATTTAACGAAAAACTTATAGCAAACAAGCCTCAAGTATTTGTTGCTAAGAACTTGACTCGTCGTAGTTCCAAAGGCAAAGATACAACGAATTTAACAAAAAAAAAATGGTATTGTAATTGCTAATTGTCAATTTTATATAAGCAAATTGTATAGAATATAGAACAAATTTCGATAAGAATAGTGTTTGGAGGATAGGAATAAAGCTTGTAATAGTCGAATAAAGAAATTAAAATATTTTTTCAATGATAGTCAACAAAATGTACTCTTGACTTAGGAAGGCGGGCGTTCTATACTTGTGTTAACGACAGAACAAATCACGGCGCTCGCTTGAGTCTGCTAACCCTCGTTTAATAAGCCGTCCTTGATTTGTGAACTTTCTTGAGCTTTGAAACTTATGATCAAAGCATTTGTTGGCCATTGATATTTTAAATTAGTAAATTTAATTCTTATAATTTTTCACTAGGAATTCATAAAATTATGTTTCTACTAATTTGTTTTACTTATACCACCTAAATCAAATTATAACAAGGAATTATTTATTTTATAGCGTAAACCTATTCTTTCACAATTACAAAGCTATATTATGCTATATTTTTTATTATTATTTAAGTGTTTAATATTGAATTTTACTCGAGCGACGCCGGCTGATATAACTAGTATATGCAAATCACAATTACAAGTATAGTGCGCACGTCTTTGTAAGATAATTTAATGATGCTGTATCAGATCTATGTAGTACATATTTAATTCTGATTTAAATATGTACTAGTATGTGATAAGTTGGTGTGAAGTGGTCTTAATTTTTTCCATGTATTATTTATTCTTGTAGCATCCCGAATATGTTTTGGGGTTACAGGAATTCACAATATGTTATTACAGATATATCGTTGGCGTCCGTACAAGTTAAGAGGATCTATGTTTAGTGTGCCATCGCGTTTATTATTTCTAATGGCATTTCGACAAACCTTTGTCTTTCTGACATTTGTCATAATTTTGTTGACTTCGCTACGAATAGCCTTTGGAAAAGCTCATGTTACTGTTTAATTATTTCATTATTATATTTTAAGATGTATTTTAAACATTATTTTGTCGTTTCGTTAGGGATTGGATGATCAACACACGACTATTGCGTTAAAAAAACACGTTGACAGCTGTCATTCGTTATTTGTATAAACCTTTGACAGCTGTCAAACGATTATATAAAAATATTTTATCTATCATAAGATTTTTAATCTGGTTTTTAAGTATTATGCAATAAAATAATGTATACGCTGCAAAATATTATTTTTAAGTTGATTTGCATTTATATAAGTTGTAGTTGGCAGTATGCTAAATGATTTTTATTCCTCAACTTGTATCGACGCGTCGTATTTGTATTATTTTCCGATTTCGCTTATATTAAAAAAAAACGCTTTCGCTTGAGAGGTTATAAAAGAAAAGATATTTTCATATTAGTATAATACACGTCACGAATCATTGCGTATCTGATGTTGGCTATACGTAGCAGACTGTCTCTGTCTAACTTCGGCTCTTGTGTATGCCTTCGTCTCTGTCACTCATTGTGAAATCCGTACAATATTTCCGGAGCTAACAACACACGCAAAGGTTCGTGGCGTGCGTAACACAATGTATATAGTCTTTGTATAAGGTGTAAAAAATTGCCACAGACTGTCTAAAATTAAGAATGTTTGTCCATGAAATGGAGTGAAATTGTATCGGTATAAAAATAATATATTATTGCTGTATCAAGCAATTGTTTACACCCTGTATTTATTTAATTTAAGTTATTTTTAAAGTCAATAATAATAATTTGTTTATTAAATCAAATACTTAATTTCTTTAGATGCATATAGTTTTTTTAATCTTGACAAAAAGGAGTGCTCTTAATATGTCAGCCTGACGTGATTATGACGTAAGCAATAAATTACATTAAATGTATTGTCAGATCACATTTGTCTATACCACAACAAATCGCCTTTATATATAAATTTGTCTTTTACATATATACTATATATATTGCATTGTTAAACACCTAATAATTATGTATTTAATTTCTTTTTAAATATTTTGCTAGACGAAGTTACATTATTAATATTAAAACCAATAAAAATGATGTTACTAATGTATGTAAATGATTTCGAGATTTGGGATCTATGGACTTGGTTTGATCTCCTTTAGTATTATCTCTCTCTTATATATTTTATAGCTTACACGACTTTAACAAATATGAGGTAGATAGAAACAACAAATGATTTCTCCAACTTGCTCGCCTAGACAAAGTAACATTCGTGATATCGCTAGTAGAAAAGATAAGAATCTATGGAACTAACATATACTTTTGAATTGCAACGTGGTCTGTAGTTAGCAAAACAAAAAAATCCATACAGTATACATATAGTCCGACGAAAATTTAGCGAACGTCAATTCATACAAATACGTTGTCAATCCATACAAATGCGTTGTCAATCCATACAAATGCGTTGTCAATCCATACAAATGCGTTGTCAATCCATACAAATGCGTTGTCAATCCATACAAATGCTTTGTCAATCCATAAAAATGCGTTGCCAATCCATAAAAAAAGTCGTTGTGAATAAAAATATTTGTATCGCGAATAATAGTGAAGGACGTGTGTGTATATGATGTCTATATAACAATTGATACTACTCAAGATCTACGAGAATACGAGCTAATAATAATTATTTCTATCTACCACAATTAGTTTCAGAGTTATTTATATTCGTGTTTCACTATATTATGTCCAAATAAAACATCTAAAATACTTTAAATGTTCAATTATTTTCATTTCATTTGAAGGTATAAAATGAGAAACTGTATTGTATATGTCCACTTCACTCGCACAGTACACAGTACGTAATCCTGGTTTCAATCGACGGAATTAAACTGAGAAATTCATTTCTAATTAATTAAAATATATGAATATTTAAAGTTTTATAAAAAAAGTTTGGATAATCTTAAGAATGTATAAGGCGCTACGAATGCCGTCCAGAAATATATTAATAAAACATACAAAGGGCACTCCATTTTGTTCTATGTTTTGGAACAGGTATATCGTAATATGACGGTAAAATCGTATTGTTTCAATGATGTCTTAAACATCAGAATTATTCGAATAATATAATTCTTAGTCGACGTGTACATGGCAAGTACCTCGCATGTTTCATTCTAATTTTGTTAATATGTTGCATGTTAAACATATAATTTGTATGTATTCTTTAAACTTAACTTCCTTGGTCTCGTTTCTATCGTATTACTTTTTTACTTAAACTGTATATTAAATGTCACATAATTTTAAAATCTTAAAACACATCTTTACTTTTGGACTTGCCTATAGATTTATACTATCACTGTTAAGCTATAGTTTTTCGGTATTCGTCTAGAAATTTAAAAAAAAAAACACAGTCGTCAGAAGTGAAAACTCAAAATAGGCTCGACATTAATTTAATATTCAACAAAAAAACCCTTGTGTCTTAACAATAAAAAATAAATGAAAAAAAAAAGTCCGTTGAATCTGTTCCAAATTCAAACTTTCGTAACATTTCCCATCACATTCGTAACGCTCTCGTCGCGCAGTCACCAGCTTACTCCCCAAGCGTGCCTAAAGAAGATTTCAGTTCAATAACTAGAATCCGATTGCAGCGCCACCTACCGGATCCAAGAATACATAAATAATCGATTTTTCTGTCATCTTACGTATATATCATTCGCAATGCATTATTGTATTGAGTTTTAAATGTCGATAATGAACAATAGAGATGTCGTGTCGGACATCGATAACTTATGATTATTAATGTATCGATTATATCCTCTGTAAATAGTTTAATGAATTTGAAAAGTTAAGGCAAATATAAAGTTATAATTTATTTGTTTATAGTTTCATTTGTAGTTTATAGTTTCACTCCTTTTCCAGGTCATGGTTGGAATATTAAATTATTCAAAGACTAGTGCTGTTACTATGTAGAGTGGCTGTCAATTATTATGTGAACTTCGTCAGTTTATAATCGGACTAGGAATATTATAAACTGTCAGCAAATTGTAAACTGAACGAATAATTCGCAATTTGACGTATTATACAATAATATCCTGGGACTTTTCACACAAGGCTATCGGGTCCCAATCTGGTATAAACCAGATAACATATACTACATACATATACTACTTTTCTTTTGTAAATACATACTTAAATAGATAATTACACCCAGACTCAGGACAAACAGACATGTTCATGCACACAAATATCTGTCCTGGGTGGGAATCGAACGACCTGCAGCGTGCAAAGCAAGTATCTTACCACGTCAACTGGCCTGGCAAAACTAAACAAACCTATGACAAACATATTTTTATTATTTAGTTTTATATAAAGCTACGCGTATAACCTAACCTAAAATTATCTTACTTAAACTTTAACGTACTCTCGCAAAATACCAGTTCTAAATTTGACGATTTGACCTCGACAATGTATAAAATGTTTAGAAATTACACGTATGTAAATTACGCGTCGTATGTAAATTACGCGTCGTGTGTAAATTACACGTATGTAAATTACGCGTCGTATGTAAATTACGCGTCGTGTGTAAATTACACGTATGTAAATTATTCGTTCAATTCACAATTTGCTGACAATTTCTAATATGACTCATCTAATTATAAAATGACGAAGTTTAATCGCATGACATAACCAATACCAATTTACAATACAAATATTAGTTTACAATTTAAGATTTGACAGACAATTTATAAACTGTTGAGAATTTACGTCAAATTGTGATTTATTCGTTCATTGCTTGCCAATTCGCTGACAATTTATAATATGACTAAACCTATAAACTGACGAAGTTTAATCGTTAAACAACGTCTGCAACTATTAAAAGTGTACTTAACCAGCCATTTCGTAGGAAAGAGGGGTGGAGAGCATAAGGGAAAAAATGGTAAGTAGATAGGGTACGGAACCTCACTCATTAGATGAAACGCAGGACTACAATACGAATCCTTCTATTACATGTTTTCTTTGTATGAGGTCTAGGTTCCCTCTCGAGCTGGCGCACCCGAGAAACTAGCCGGATCAAACGTTTACTTATTTTAAGTTTCTAAATCTTCACCAATAATCATAAAGATCACCTAAATTACCATGGCGCTTAGGCCTATAGCCTAACATTTAAGGGCGTACCCTTGCCCTTATCCGCCATTTTGGTTAATATTAGTAAATTATCTCTATCTAATAATAATAATAATATCTCTTATAAGCCCGATGAGGGTTGGCGTCAAACAGGCGGCTGGCCGTAAAAATCTGTAGCCAACATATATTTTAGTATGGACTACGACTCCACCTAGTGGGAAGAGCAGGGAGAAACAAAACCTTCGAATAACCTGTGTACCTTACTGCAACGCGAGTTTATTTTCGAGTGCATAGCACACGATTTTGTAATATTGCGGACATCGAACAAAGTAAACAACGATTTATTTTAACCTAATTTATTTTGTTTATGTCATATTTCAAAATAGCAGCCGATATTTCGTGTTATCAAGTTTTATACATATCTCAAGGCAAAATCTGTAAGCATTACAGAAACACGAGTTTTAATTAAGTTATTATCATCGGCGTGCGTCAGTCCCCCGCTGGACATAGGTCTCTGCCGACGCTTGCCACAGTATGCTGTCCTTCGTGCACCGCATCCAGCGACTTCCTGCCGTCCTCGATTATCGAATAACCTCTTTTTTTATTTGACTAGATCGAGCATCCCAGACCCAAAACCCCACCTTTAGTTGCCATTTTGTAATTTAACTTCAGTATGTCGTTCAATAATGTTTAAAATAATGAATGTTATTTTTTCAATTTTAGTATTTTTATACCGTTTACATAGTCTTACAGATAAATCTTATTTTTAAGAACTCTAAAGTGTTTTTTAAAATACTTTAAGCAAACATCCCATTTTGGGTTATCGCCGATACGCTGGTGAATATTAGCGTCAAAAATGTGTGTTGAGTTTGGCTTCACTTTTGAATTGATATTAAACGCGGCATCTAATAACTAAAAGTAGACAACTAGTTAGGTGTAGATAGTTAGGTCATGTACCGGTCACCCACAAATTCTGAAGATTCCGATTCCGTATTTGGTTTCTTTATCATTTAAGAATATCAGATAAGTGAAATGTGGATAGAGTGATATGTCTCTGTCTACTCCAAGAAAAAGACTTGAAACTTTGTTTTTTTAAATTATATGAATACTGAAGAAATTCAAGAAAACATCGTGCTGTATATTGCCACATTGGTTTGCGTACGTAATAAGTATTGCATTACGCTTTTGCTGATGGAAGATTCCGAAATAAAAAAATGGGTTTACAAAATTCGATATTTACAAATAAGCCGGCACGACAAACTTGACCGATCACTGGCGATAGATACTAGGGGTCTATCGAAATGTCTGTCGTAAGACGCGCGCGGCCTGGCGAGAGAAGGGCTGGAGACCTCCCTGAGGCGCCATTGCACAAATACCTTTCGCAATTCTTTTTAAATTCCACCACACGTGCGCCCGCGACGGCCGGCCAGTCGTATCGCGCGCGCGCGACTGTGTGCCAATTAATTGTCAAAAAGCGCGCCAATTTTAATCGTTACGGCGCCTTGCGATCCTAGTTTTTTTTTATCAGTGCGTTCGGAAACTAGATTAATAAATAGATATAGTTAATTATAACACAAATAACAATTAATTTCCTATTATTTTAGTAACTCTAAAATTACTTTAAGTAAATTAATTTGAGTGAAAGCACATTTAAATATTAGCTGCATTGAGTAATTTTTACGATATAGAAAGAAATAAAAATACATTTTTCTTTTTTGATTATTGAGAATTAGGAGTTTGAATAAATCTTCTATTGAGAATTAGGAGTTTGAATAAAAAAGTTCGACGGTGCAAAAAAATAAATGAGTGCAAGTATTTAAAATAAGGTGTAAATATTAAAAAAAAAATCATGGGGTGGAACGTAAAGATGTTTTTCCTGATTGCGCTGAACTTATGGACGAACATAAGTGGAAGTATTATCTCATTAAATGGTAAAAGATTGTAATTTATTATTAATAGGTCATTAATTTACTAAGTTATTGGTCTTATCAGATCACATCATTAGCGGCTGATTAAAATGATTTCAAAATATTATTTATTGTATTTTTTATAGTTTCTCTTATCACGTATTAAATAAACAAAAAATACACAAGGTAATACGTAATACGTCGCTGAGATTAAAAAAAGAATCGATAATTAAAAAAGAATGGAATAAAGTCAATTCTATCCTTATGAATATTGTAAATACATGTCACTAACTGCTATGGTGTGCATGGCACTTATGATTCTTGTTTATGCATGTCACTAACTGCTATGGTGTGCATGGCACTTATGAATCTTGTTCATGCATGTCACTAACTCCTATGGTGTGCATGGCACTTATGAATCTTGTTCATGCATGTCACTAACTCCTATGGTGTTCATGACACTTATGAATATTGATAATGCATGTCACTGATTCCTATGGTGTGCATGGCCACTTATGAATATTGTTCATGCATGTCATTAACTCCTAACGTCTGCATGGCACTTATGAATATTGTTCATGCATATCACTAACTCCTATCGTGTGCATGGCATTTATGAATATTGTTCTTGCATGTCACTAACTCCTATCGTGTGCATGGCACTTATGAATCTTGTTCATGCATGTCACTAACTCCTATGGTGTGCATGGCACTTATGAATATTGTTCATGCATGTCATTAACGCCTATGGTGTGCATGTCACTTATGAATATTGATCATGCATGTCACTGATTCCTATGGTGTGCATGGCCACTTATGAATATTGTTCATGCATGTCACTAACTGCTATGGTGTGCACGGCACTTATGAATATTGTTCATGCATGTCACTAACTCCTAGCGTATTCGTGGCACTAATAAGCAAAAAAATAGTATAGTAATTGATTCATACGTTTCCTAACTTGAAATATGTCCATTTAAGTAACTTATTCATAATGTATACATGTACGTAATTAATGTGCAAATAAAGACGTACTAATGCATGAAGTAAACACGCATGTCACTAACACACAGACCGGCCAAAGCATCTACGGATAACACCCAGATTTAGTCGTCTCCGAGCGCGGTCGAACTTCTTCTGCTCTGCGATCTCCTTCTGGATCAAGCTTAATTTCTAGATAATGGTTATGCATGCATAGCTTAAAGTCAACTGGGGTAGACAAAAATGTCAATCATAATGCAAATTGCCCTAAATGTGGTACGCGTGAGTCTGTTAGCGAAGTACTTACTACATAAAAAAACTGCAATAGCTAAGCCGTTATATGTGTGATTTGCGGTTCTCGTTATTTATGTTATAACAATGAGTTTTATTTTTATGTGCGATACACATTCGCTAATATTTGTTATTTTGTTACAATACAGTGGGATTAGAGTGACACCGAGAACAAATATAAGGTGTATTGAACGTCAGTGATCAATTAATTAATGTTTTATAATAGTCTGATGTCAAATATATTTAGAGACAGCGTACGGGTCGTTTCCGCCGCTGTACGCACTCGAGGAGTGGTCGCGGTGCCAGGGCGCGGAGGACGTGTATTGCATGGTGGACGCGGCGCTCGTCGCCCGCACGCACTCGCCGCTCCTGCAGATGCTAGAGGTAACTACAACTGCCAATGTACGCACTAGATGAGATCGGTGTCGAAATTTTTCAAGAATGATTCTGTAGAGGACCTCACTTTAAAATGGGTAAATAAGTGATCACATAACACAAGCACAGGCAAACTAAAACCATGTTGAAGAAAAGCTGTATTAGCAACGCATGTCTTGCCCCGCGCTAGTGCAACACCGGCGTAAGGAACATAGACGGAGGTCGCGCAACGCGCCTCCGCAATGCGTTATGTCACCTCCCCTGGCGGCCTTGACTCAAAATCTGAGGGAATGCAACCGCCTGAGATCATCGAGCTGTTTAGTTGTTCAACTATATTTAGTTAAGCAATCCTACTAATATCATTATCCTACTTTAAAATTATAATATGCGAAAGATTGTTTGTATGGATGTATGGATGTTTGTTACTTTTTCACGCAAAAACTACTGAATGGATTTTAATGAAACTTTACAGTAATATAGCTTATACATCAGAATAACACATAGGCTATCATTTATAAAGATAATATGTGAATTGCCCAAAATATCACGATAAGTGTCAAGTAAGGAGAAAAAAATTCCGCCATGTGCGAGCTATTCTGGTGTGCGCTGCAAAAACCGTTAAGCTTACACGTATATAATGTATAATGGGAATGTTCATCTAAAATAGTCCTACAAGAAAGCCAGTGACAGCTTACATCTACCTTTTATGTGTAAGCCATTATCGCCAAAATAGTGAACCAGCTAGTTGTGAATATACCTGATAATAAGTTAGTTTTGTAATTAGGGTTAAACATTTTTTCTTAGTTTTCTTCGTATAAGGTTATTAGCATTTATAACAGAGCTGTCGTCTATTCTAATATTATAAAGAGGTAAAGTGTGTGAGGTTGTCGGGGGTAATGTCTGGATCTACTGAACCGATTTTGAAAATTCTTTCACTGTTAGAAAGGTATATTATCCCTGAGTGCTATAGACTATCTCATATGAAAATTTCATAACACGATGTTTGTCCGGGATACATTTCGACGCTACAAAACCGATCATAATGAAATTTAGTCACTACGTGTAAATTCTGCCAACTTAAAAGATAGTATAGTTATATATTATAGTATATCTCGATTTAAATAGTACCCGTGCGAAGCCGGGGCGGTCCACTAGTTTGTAATAAAATCATTAGAAATACAGAATCTATAATTGAGATGTCAAATGCAAAAAAATATGTTCAAATACGATTGGTAGAATTAACGCGATCGACCTTAAATACTCTTTGGTTTTATTTTATTAATAACATAGATTTAGTATAGGCGGATATTTATAATATGTAAAATACTCAAAACATCGGCAACATAAAAATTAATACATTAAAATCCGTAAAATTAGTTTAATTTCAATGTGTATTGTATTAGCGTAAATATAAAAAATCATAATTAGATGATTTTCATTTATAACAGCCTAATTGAAACTTG
>JWHW01053119.1:122525-132894 GCA_000931545.1 Papilio glaucus | reverse complement strand
AAAGCTTTTTTCCGAATGCACGTAAGCTTGGTAACACTTGATTAGAATAGAACAAACGCAGTAGCAGAATTAGAGACAGATTTAACAATACAGTTTTAAAGAATAATTCTAGTCTTGACTCTGACGTGATAAGAATATGAACTGCTGTTGTCAAATTTAAGGAAGGAATATGCTCCCTTTGGACAGGTAAAAGTGGAAGTGGCATTGTCGGCAGATAAGCGACTACAAAATAGTATACAGATTAGGGACACAGCCCCTGTTAATAAGGACAACAAAATGATGAAATCATCATTTATAAAGGTAAGTCAGCCATAACTTAAATAAGTTATAGCTGATTTACCTTTATCTAATGCTTATATTGTTTTTATTATATTTATTGTTGCTAAAATTTATATTAAACTTAATTATTATGTATTTTATTAGGTGTAGTAAATCGATGTATGCGAACAGGATATCATATTGGATCAATAGCAAAAGTCCATCTTACTATATTGATTGTGCGTGCTCCGGGTCCCTGGCGGTGGTGCACCTCGCGTGCAATAGCATACTCAGCGGGGACTGCGACGCGGCTTTGGTGGGGGCATGCAGTCTTTGTATCAATTCGACCGTAACTGTTAATTTAAAAAAGTAAGATAATTACAAATACATTAATTAATTAATTAAATAATTAAGCTATTAATTTACTCCTGATAAAGTTACAGGACGTACTTGTCTTGAAGCGGTCACTCTCAGTCAACGTAAGTTATCAGTAAACTAAGAAGCCTTGGTTAAGTATCAAGCTTGAAATCGTCAGGATTTGGTAGCAAATACACTTTTAATAAATGTCTTAAATTATAATAAACGTGTCAATTTTTTTTTAGTGCTGGCTTATTATGCAGCGATGGCAAAACTAAATGCTTTGATAAACGAGGTGACGGATATGCCAGGTCTGAATCTATTGCTCTCCTGTTCTTACAAAAAGCTAAGGATGCAAAGAGGTAACCATTTTAATACTATTACTATCCTACAATAAGGTAATAATTTATCATGTTATTTATTTGGTTAGGTTAAATAACGGCAAATTAAATATAAGAATAAATATAAGAAAAATTAACAAAAAGTTCGTGAGTCTGAATCTGCTCTCTTTTTTCGTCGCCCGGTCGTCGGTCTAGCGTTATGCTGCAGATTCCTTTTATTTAAGGAACATCGTCACTTTAAATTTATTTCATTAGGTGTATTTCTAATCTGTTAATATCTCTGGCGAGCACGGCCGAAATACTGTTCCTCCAAGCGGTTTAGGGCAGCTTAAACACCTTTGTAGATAACTTCGTGGAAAATAAACCTTGTAGTTAACGAATTATCGCTAGACGAATTCTCCACTTTACCACACAAACATATAGGTAATCTTATATAATTCTGGCAGTGCCGCAAACTGAGAATTTTGAATTTAGCCAGGGAGAAGTAACAAATATTCTTGGAAAATCGTACAATTTCGATGCCCGCGCTTTGTTCTCCCACGCGAAAGTGACATTAGGCGCACAGACTATAAAACGATTCAAGAATGCACAGACTAAACAATCAAAACGATTAAGATTAATGAAATCGGTAAAATTATAAAAATAATTAATAAAATTTACGTCAAATTAATTACACATTAAAAACTGAAAAAATGTTGTAGATGAATGAATGTATAGACCAATACACACACACAGAGAAATAGTTGTAACGTCACTTAGATTTGCCTTATACAACCCCCGCGAGTTGATAATGTGCTGGGACCTTGTCAAAATTAATCCCTAACAAAATAATTCTAATACATTGTAAATTTAATGTATTAATGATTATGGAATTACTAATAATATAGATACTATACTTATATATAGTAATTGTATAAATTTTATTTACAAATAAAACCAAATATTAATAAATAAAATTGGTAAGTGTATCATCCGATGTTAATATACTGGCTTGGTGAGTAGGTTATATTTTTATTTTCGGTATATTGTTGATATCACCATGTCAATTTTTTTCTTTTTCTTTTTTAATATCTGTGATTAATTGTGATACTGACTGGTTTTTCATATTTAAATGATAATTTCACGAGCACGAATGTGAAATACATATGAGCTCATTATAAAAAAGATGACAATCACAATAATACCAGCAAACAAGATGACGTTGCTAAATGACGTCACCAAAATCGACGCTAAGCACATTATCAATTTGTGGAGGTTATATCAATTTATGGAAAATTTTATCTATGTCATGTACGCATCATTTATAAAGATTAGGAACACATTTTCAAGGTCTTGAACCGAATCGAAGTATGAAGAAAAACATTTTTCTTTAAAACATTGCAATTTTTTTTTTGTAATTTGATTGAAAACTTATAATTTGAGTTGACAACAAAACGTTGGTTTAAAAAAATGCTCGGGTTTTTCTACGTAATTCATGTCTTAAATCAATATTCACAGAATATACGCAGAAATATATCACACTAAACTAGGTTTCGCCGGTTCGCCGAGAGATGATAAACAACTTCTGCACAACTGTAATTCCAAGGACATGATAGCATTTTTAAGGAAATTCTATTCCGAAATAGATGTTTCGCCTCAAGACGTAGAATATGTGGAAGCAAATGGTATTGGTAAGTATACTATATTTTTATAAAGTTTGAATGTACGGTTTTTTTACGAAGACAAAATTGCTCCTCCCGTTACGTTAGTATACATTTTTTACCGGCGAGCGTTAGGTCACTCCGCTTGAAGTAGAAGAATTCTTCGTTTCGGCTGATGACTGATGTTCCGGTGGTCCAGTTTCTCAAGTCCTCTTCGCCTTCCCATCCTTTCTTAATTAGGGTAAAATAGGAAGGAGAGGGACCTCTGTCCAATCCTCTTCTCCTTCCAAATAGAAAAAGGCAATATCCTATTTCCTGTCTATCGTCTCCCCTCTCCTCGTCTGTCTATTAAAGGTTGGCTCGCATCTGCGCCATTTGCTTGTTGAGGATGTCAATGGATAGCGGTCGTTAACATTAGCCGAAACCCTGTTTCGTTTTTTTTCTTTCAAAAAATGTTGTGTTTTATTTTATTGCGCATTGTATGTCTGTATTGAATGTGACTAAATATTTTCATTTGTTTTAATATAAGCCGTAGCAGAAGATGATAAGAATGAATTAGAAGCAATTGGTGAAATGTTTGGTAATCAAGATAAGCCGGTAAAAATAGGATGCGTCAAATCTAACATGGGAAACAGTGAATCTGTTTCAGGATTATGTGCTCTTACAAAGGTAAATATAACACATTATATACATGTATGTGTATGTGGCAAGCCAACTATATTAAATAGTTGGCTTGCACAAATACACATAACGTTACTAAAATGTACAAATTATTAACAATCCCTTAAATTCGTTTAAAAAATATTTAAAGGTTTCATTTTTTTTTATTGTTCTTTTAAATACATAGCCATATGAAATTTAAAGCTAACTTTAAGAATCCTTATAACAGTGGCATGGTTTCATTTATTTTTAAAAAAATTGACTTAATCCGTTATTTCTAATAACTGTAGGTGAATTTTAGAAAACTGTAACTCCTTAAACAATCTCTTTAAATTAATACATTTTAAATTTGAATCAGAAATAAAGATACGGACAATATGTTCGTTTTTTCTTGGTTCAGTTTTCTTGTCTTCAATTTTTTTTAATTTTTTTTGTAACCCACCAAATTTTACTTACATTTAGGTCGATTTTTTATATTCGGTGAGAGATTTATTTGGTTACTTATCAAGTAAATGTTGTTTGTATTTAATACTCATAATTGTGCGTTCTTTTAGGTTTGTTTGGCATACAGGAAAGGAGAACTTCCAGGAAACTTACATTACAATAACCCCCATGATGATGTAGAGGCTGTCCGCGATGGGAAAATTGAAGTTGTACAGGAAAATTCGCCTTTTAAAAGAGGTTTTGTTGCCTTGAATTGTTTTTCCTATACTGGCACGAATGTTCATGTTCTTTTAAAAGGGCATTACAAAGAAAAGGTACATAATATTTAATTGTTCCAGGAGCAAATTCTTTGGTTTGCTAAACCTAAAATTTTCAATTTACACGAAATTAGAATAGTGGCAACTACGAAGACGAGTAAATTAAGGAAAACATTCAAGATGCTACGAAAAACGTGATTTTTTTTAAATTTAATGAATAAATATCGCTAGACAACAATCCCACCTGATGTTAAGTGGTGATGTGGTCTGAAGATGGTACGCACTAGTTTAGTAAGAGCCCATTCCCATTTCTCTTCAAGGTACTCACGTCATAATCGGACGGAAATACTGACGCTGGCCGTTTGCAAGACGAACAAAGATTCGAACGCGCGGTATCTCTACTATGAAAGGATGGACACCTGCCATGTGTCTAAAGGTCCGATGGTAGAATGGAGATGGGGGAATTAAATCGTGTAATTCGTAATTTTACAGCATCCTTTCCTTCCTAGGAAGTATATTGGTACTAAGTTATCCATAGTCAGGACTATAACTAGATACTTGCCTTCTTTAAATTATCATTTTTTTGCTATCCGAGTATCAGATACAATACATTCTGAAAAAAAGAAGGAGGTTCTGAATTCGCTTGTAATTTTTTGTATGCTTGTTACCTCAGAACTTCGACATTTATAAGTCGATTTAATTTTTCTTTGCGATCAATAGTTTTTGTTTCCACATCGGTCCCATTAACATTTTTATCTCGATATCGGATCGGGATAAAATTTAAATAGGACCAAGTGTTTATTTATCGAAGTGGGTTATTTTTGGTTTTGCTACGTCTAAATTACCAAACTAGTTTTTGATAATGATTTTATAATTGAAGTGATAGATTCCATAGACATGTACGAACTTTTTAAATTACGTAGTATAAAATGGATAGCCAATGTTACTCAATGTTTATTTGCACATCGAAGTTATTGTTATGACTTTATCTATATTATATGATTATATTTGTTGTTTTTCAGAGTCACAAACAATATAAAACAGATTTCCCATACTTGGTAAATGTATCTGGTAGAAACGAAGCTTGTGCTGAGAGAATGCTTGATATTTTAGCGGCAACGCCAATCGATGCTGAATACATTGGTCTTCTGCATAACATACATGAGGTAGAAACACCAGGACATACCGCCAGAGGCTACATTATACTTGGTACATATTTTTGTTCAAAATCAAATACAGAGTCATTCAAAGGCAATATTATTGCTACGAATATTGTTACAGGGTCTAACTATGAAGAGAAAACACGCGTTTTGAGTAAAAGCGTTGAGTACTATAGAGGAACCAAGCCTCCAGTTTGTTTTCTATACAGCGGGGTGGGATCCCAATGGGCTGGTATGGGAGCTGATCTCATGAACATTCCAATATTTTTTGCAGCAATAGAAAGGTATAAGTTTCGTCATAATTTTTATACAAGCTGAACTTTATTTTCTTGTGATCTTGATTTAAAATTATTTCTATATAAATTTAGATGTCATAAAGCACTTGAACCAAAAGGAGTGGACATTATCAATATTTTGACATCGAACGATCAAACGGTATTTGACGATATACTCAACTGCTTTGTCGGAATCGCGGCTGTACAAATTGGTCTCACGGACGTTTTGAGAGCCCTAGAAATAGTTCCCGATTACATCATAGGTTAGTAAAAGATATACATTCTTAATCAGCATATACCCTCTCTAACGATTTATTTAAACTTCCGGATCTTTGGTATTGGCTGCTTTTGTTGTCGTGTGTCAATTTAACTGCCATGATCTTGCAAATCCTAGTGATTTGTGAAAGCGTGAAGCAGTCGGAAGTATCTTTTTTTTATTTTTTACATTTGCATTTATTCTGCACTCTGTCCGTTAAGAGATGCTAAAGTAGAGTTATTTTCTAATAAAAAACATTGTTAGCAAATCATCTTAAATTTAACATTTTGCTAAATATTCGTTGGATGTTTTCAAAACAAAAACGAAGGCTTTTGAAGGTTCTTGTGTCTGGTCAGTGACCAGGAATAAGATTTGATATGGATTTATTTTTAATAAATTTATTTTCATCATCTTTTTTAATAAGTCAATTTTTTAAACATAAATAATTTTTTTAATAACTTAAAATGATTTCTAGAAGTTGACAGGATTATTCGGATATTGAAATATCCCTTCTTTATTTACAACTGCTTAAATAATTTTCCATTATATTCGAATCTTAACGTTTTTCTTCTATATTCTTGTAAGGGCATAGCACCGGCGAGCTGGTCTGCGCGTACGCCGATGGCTGTTTGTCGCTGGAAGAGACCATCCTATCGGCATATGCGCGGGGCGTGGCCTCGATGCAAACTAAATTTATACGAGGAGCAATGGCGGCCGTGGGCATGGGATATAATGACGTATGGATACTTTTTATGTATTTCCATAGATTTATTGCATCTACTTTTTGATTTGGAATGAAATGCTACAGCGAAGATTGTTATTTGAATAGATACAATGTTGTTATTTCCTAACCATATTCTTTATCAATTACATTTTTTTACATTTCTCATTTTCATCTTAGGTTTGTATGAGAATATAGACACGTGCATACTTACGGAATTAGATTACGTGTCTATAAAAAATAACTCAAAGTTCTTTTTTTTTTGCAAAAATATCTTGTTCCTTTAGTGATTTCGTTAAGCACAGTACTTAAGTCATTGATTGTTCAGTTATTGTCCGGATATTAACCATGAATTTGTTTCTTACAGTTAAAAACGATTTGTCCTAACGAAATAGAGATAGCGTGTCACAATAGCTCCGAATCATCAACTATATCTGGGCCTGTAGAGCCGTTGATGAATTTCATTGCCTTGTTGAGAAGTCGTGGCGTCTTTGCTAAAGAAGTTATGTGCTGCAACATCGCCTATCATTCTAAATATATTTCCGATGCTGGTGAGTCAATAATCATGTAAAGCTATGTGTAAATTTTTACCGACTTCAAAAAGGAGGATGTTCTCAATTCGTCTGTACGTTTGTTTATGTTGGTTACCTCAGAACTCCGCTCCTGGGGAACCGATTTCGATGAATCTTTTTTCGTTCGAGAGCTTGCTTGTCGATTGGTCCCATTTTTTTAAGTCAACATCTGACCGGTAGTTTTTGAGTTATTCTTAATAATTACGAATTGCATTTAAAACGAAGTGAGCGCGCTTTGTCGTTGCGGAGCTGTATGATGGTTGTAAGTTGAAAGACGAATGTGTCCTAATAGGTCGACCAATTAACTCGACCAATTAGGACGCCAAATGAAACGTCCCGAATCTTCCACGTGTATTTGCAGCGGAAGTCCATATTTCCATATTCCGTACCAATAAATCGATATACTCTTAAAAGGTCTACTTACGGAAATCTTCTATTTGTCTATATTTGTTATCGGATTTGTGTAAACAATATTTTAGTATTAGCACGGCGATCATGTAGTTTTAAATTCTCATTGTTTTCATTTGTTGTTTACCAGGACCGGCCTTACTTGAAATTTTACAAACGATAATAAAAAATCCAAAGCCAAGAACCTCTAAATGGTTGTCCACCTCTTTCTTGCAAAACAGATGGAGTGAAGATGTAGCGAGGCTATCTTCTGCGGAATACTTCACTAATAATCTGCTGGTATTTAAACAATTGTTTTTATTCATGACTAGCTGTTTCCCAAATGTCGAGGGTTTATGTAAGAAATCTCAGTCCTTTTGCTAAAATCAAATAAGCCTTAGTATTATTTTATAACAAGAGCGATCTATAAAAGACACCTAAAAATCGGTCCAGCCACTTAGAAGATTAACTGGAACAAACAGATAAATGTTTTTTTTTGTCATACGAACCATATGCAGTGGTGGCCTAGACTCACGTACTGTAGGTTGAGGGTTCGAACCCAGGTAGGTGCTTTACTTTGTGTAATTTATTTCAACACCACTGCTCCAAAAACGGTGAAGGAAAACATCAGGAAACCGACAAGTCCTAGAACCACCAAATTCGAAGACATGTGACATCCACCAACCTTACCGCATTTATTATGCTAAAGATGCTAGAAACAAATCAGAATCTATTCTACAGAGTCCAGTGTACTTTGAAGAAACAAGTAAATTGTTACCCCAAGATGCAGTAGTCCTCGAGATAGCGCCCCACGGCCTGCTGCAGGCGATAGTGAAACGATCTCATAAGTCGTGTGTACACGTTCCCTTGGCGAGACGAGGACATGAGAACTCTAAGAAGTTTTTGCTCGAAGCTATTGGAAGGTATGAAGTATGGAAATTATTTATGAACTTTTATTAAATTATTTAATTTTTCCTTATGTAATTCAAATCTGTGCGTCTCCATCAATGATATATTTATTTTTTTATATAAATATAATTATAATTATATATACGAGGAACATCACAAAATAATGCTTGTGATTATTCCGCGGCTTAAGGAGTTACTGCAGATGTTAGTTCCGTTTACACTAATATAAACTACTTTTATTTTAATCTATGCTATTCATCTTTTGGAAGTCGACAGCTGCATCTGGACCCTTTAATCTGATAGTTAACTCGAGCGGCAAGTTCGCGGTTGTTGAGACGCTTCAATACCAAATGTTACAAAGTTTTTCCTCTTTGTATTGATTATTTAATTAATTTCAGGCTATACCAAACCGGTCTGAATCCTCACCTGAAAGTTTTATATCCTAAGATCGAATACCCCGTCTCTACCGAGACTCCAATGCTCTCAAATCTCGTGGGTTGGGAGCATAGCGAAAATTGGTAAAAAATATGTATTTATATCTTATTTTCTATACATATATTTATTTTGAGATAGTTTTAAATGTACAGTTTCTAATTCTAGGCCCATCGATGAAGATATCAGGAATGTAAGGAAGCTAGGTCAAATAAATAACTTCATAATATCTCTCTACGATGATGAAAGTAGATTTATAGATGGATACACAAGAAATGGTAGATTTTTTCATTTAAAATTGAGAAAGACGAGTTTTCCTTATGAATTGTAATAATTTTTATTCATGTTTCTAGGTGTAAATGTAATTCCGGAAGCCCTTCTTTTAGTTCTCACTTGGAAAACTTTAGCAATGTCGAGAAATGTTGATTACAACATAATGTCGGTAAAGTTTTCCAATGTATACTTCAACCGCGAAGTATCCTTCGGTGTGAACAAATCTGTTCAGATAAAAGTTTCAATTAATAAAGGCGATTACAAATTTGAGGTGCGTATCTTTAAACGAGCAGTTGGCAAATCAGCAAGCGGATCACCTGATGTTAAGTGAGCGCTACTCATAGACATCCGCAACAAGTAAATGTGTTGTGCGTTGCCTACCTTTAATGGACAGAGGAAGGCATAGACAGGAAAAAGGATATTAACTTTCCCTGTTAACTTCCTCCCCGTCCAATCCTATTCCCGTTCCCATCCTATCCTTATGAGGAAAGGGTAAGAAGGGGAAGAGGACTGATATTACTCCGGCATCCCACTCATCAGACGAAACGCAGAGTACTTCTACTTCACGCCTGTTTTCTGTGAGGTCGTGGTATTTCACCGGTCGAGCCGGCCCATTCGTGCAACAGATGTTGTTTTTGCGGGCTCTACCACTGTAAAGAATACTTCGGAATAAATAATATTTTAGTCACATTTTCCTGTAGTTTTAACATTTACTGATATTTACCACAATGTGGTCTTGATAAGACAACATGTCTGTCATTTTCTAACTTTTTAATCGACCCACTGCGTTCCATCGCATCGCTCGTACTTTCTCCCTTAGCATTTTTTTCTTTTTGATCAGTGCCCTAGAGTTGTAGTGTGATGGTTAATTTACCTATATCCTTCCTTAACAAACAGTCTAATACATTTTTTTAAAAATCAGATTAATAGTTGAGATAACCGCGTTAAAACAAACGTACCTCTATATTAGAAAATAATGAAAAAACAAATTTATTTAACATGACAAAACCTTACAATTTCAATATAAACGTTAATCAAAGACGTTAATGTTTATTGTATTAAAAGGATATGTTTGTATTGATCAGGTAACACACGGTGACATAGTTATTGTAAATGGACATATAACGGATGAGTTTGAAATTGATAAATGCAACTTGGGATCAATGGACACAAAATATGAAAATGATATTTTACTTACCTCCAATGAAGTATACAAGTTGTTGAGCTTAAGAGGATATTCTTATAAGTAAGTTTAACTTTCCCATGAACCTTTTTTTATAATAAGCCTTATTTCGGACCACAATACAATTAAATTAATAAAAATATTGTATCTTTAAAATACATATATAGAAAATTTATTTATTTACTTGTTTAAATTAATCAAATTCGTATTCGTCATTATAATCCATAATACTCGGGACTTAATG